>QNGE01003082.1:32568-65807 GCA_008508345.1 Paragonimus westermani | reverse complement strand
CACCACTATTCCCAACCATAGGAAGTACATTTTAATGCTACACATTCCAGTGTGACCAACGTAAGGTAATTCGTTAGAAATAGTTGGAGCAACCGACGCTCTGTCCATCCGGTTGTTTGTCTACGGTTAAAATCATGCCGCTTGTTCAAAATCAAACGAATACTCCTCCACACACCAGTATTCACCCACCTTCCTGCTCGAATCCTCTGCACATGAGGCTCACTGATTACCTCCAGTATCGTTACTTTAATGTCGAAGTGAACGGGTTTTTTTTCATATTGGTATTGTGTATTCAGCGAGGTGCTATAAGATTCTACACTGCGATCTCTGCTCATTATTCATCTAGTGCTAGAAAGCCAACACTTGTTCACTCAGCCTTGTATTATATTCTGATGACACTAAAATATAACACATAGCGGGTGGTTAGTGTGAAAGTGAGAAGCTACCGAAGGATGTAAGCATATTACATCGGTGGCTCACAGAAACCACTACTTTCTCTACTCGATCTAGGTAGATTGTGCAAAATAGGACTGTCTTCATCGCGCTACTGACATCGGAGTAGTTTTGGTTGTCATATAGGATCCCTCATTGACCCCAACCTTCCTGAAGAAAATTACTCGTGTCTAGCGAAAATAGCTATTTCAGCGATAACTCACGAAAAACCCCATCGGATGAGTCGTTTGAGTTTCAAAGAACATTCCATCCGTGTTTATCCAACTTGGGGTAACCTGCCAAAGTCTGTCGTAAATGCATTCTCGCTAACCGAATTCAACAACAGATTTGACGCATGTATCCGTGACACTATTTCGGTCTACGGGTGATTTCATAATTGGAACTAGTGCAACAGAATGAAGATTCACTCGACTTCTCACTGTTGATGCTAGCCGTTGTATGCTGCAGTGCGCCAAATTTGCTTCGATTGATACATTTTCCCCTCCCATTGGCTGAAATCGATCAGGTTGCTGGTAGTCAGTTTATGAAAAATTCGTAACCAAATGTCAGTTTTGCACTACAAAAATTGGCAGACATACTGTACCAATTGAGATTTCTTGATTATTCCTGAAAAAAAGTTTGTCCGAAAGTTACTATTAATTTTCAAATCTGTGTGGTGGTTTCATATTAAAAAAAAGAGGCATATTAAAGTTCTGTTCTTCCACTGTAATCAAAACTGACCACTGTAAAAAGTGATGTGTGTCACGGGTATCAATATCATTAGTTCACTTGCCAAAAAAGCATTTCGAATTCGTTTGATTGTTGGTTTGTATCGCTGCTTAACAGTATCGTCCATTAACAGAGTATTTACTTTAAGGATCTTTTGAATGAAGTTAGTATGTTGGTACTCAGTCCTCAAACGAAACGTAATAACAACCTAACTAAAGACATTTCACGCAACAAAATTTGGAATATGCATGGATTTAAACTCCGAACCCCTACTAGAATACCACAGAAAAGTTGTGAAACGGAAAATTTATGGATGGAGAAACCTGAGAGAAACTCAACTTCATATAATGACAGTGTGTATAAAGGGACAAAATCAAGTGCTTTGCATCCGGTTACCGAACTCAGGGAGAACACAAATCTGAACATTCCACACCATTTGTGCGTACAAAAAGGATAGGGAATTGTAAGCTCGAGATAATACCGGGATTAGGTAATGTCTAACTAAACATCAAAAGAAAGCTCAAGGATGGATTACGAATTGCCCCTTTATTACTCCGCAAATCGCCATGTCTTATCAGTGTATCCGTGATATCAACACCGGGATGACGGTAAAAATGTGGTGTTTGGTAGGGAATATTGGTGGTTCAGTAATGAACTGAAGCAAGTTTAACGCTAAACTACGGCGGGAAATTAAGCACATATGAACTGAATTTTGTCTATCTAATGCTGACTTAAGTGGACTAAACGTGTTCATTTAAGCGTTTCTTCGGGGTCGGTATCTTTGTGTTTTCAGGAATGAAACTTCGACGGAACCATATGATATTCTCTACTCCGGATCTCTGATCGGTAAGCTGAGCACCTTGAGATATCTCTGCAGTAATTTCGCATACCCCGATGTGACTCATTCGAGACTTTATGTCGAGTTAAGATGGAAGAATATCCAGCTTAGAAAAATCCAAGTTCTCCTTGGTCCAAAACAGTTACAAAAACAGTATGCCCAAACGTTTCGAGCGCCGTACCATCTGGGCTGCCAAGCTATGCCAGGAGCTCGGGGCTTTCTTATTCAGACTCTGTTGCCCAACCTCCCCGCTGCTTCACATGGAATCCGCCAAATGATTCAAGAGATTCACTGCTCCGGTATGGTTTTCCGGGAGGTAGAAATTGATCGTCAGTTGGAATCTGAGGAAATTAACCCCAAGAATTAAATGAAGGACTCCATAACTGGTATATTATTACTAACACGATTCAAGACAAATCAAAAACCATTTCAGAACTAAGTCAACTGAGCAACATGTTCATGGTTCGAATAACAGCTGACCTACCTAATCACACAAGATCTGTCAACATTGCATTAATAGATTTTAGATGTTATAGTGACCCACATATTATTCGGAAAGAATTCGAAGTTGTGTAATTCAATCTGTACGCGCCCAAGCAAGCACCGTAACAAAAATTGACACAGTGGAGTGCAGGTGCTCAAACGTTCAACTAGCAGTTTTCCATGTGCGTTCTCCAAACTGCCATACTATGAACATTTATGGGATTTTAGGACCTACATCAAATTATTGAGGCCAAAACTTGGGACAAATTTTTCTTTAGGTAATCTCAGACATCCCACACAATACTGGGCATGTTCTTGCATTCAACAATTAAGAACGTTCGAATTCCAATATGTCGTGCAACGATTGTTTAACTGTTTTCCACTTGTTAACGTAAGCCGTAAATATGGATTGCTTTTGCAGGACTGTCATAAAGCCACTTTTTCCAGGGTTCAGTCTTTTCTCATCGCATCAGCGCACTCACCACCATGTAGTGGCAAATATCAGTCTGCACCATTTTGGAAATATATGTTTACTGGCATGATCAGCTACTGGTCAAACTACTGAGATCGCTTTTATCAAGCGGGTCTGGAAAAGCAAAACACCGTGATACATCAGGCAAACGAGTGCAAAGAAACAAACTCATCTTTGTGATGAACTACGATCCGCCTAAAACTATACAGCCGCGCTCACATGAAATTAAACTCTTCGGTCGGTATGTACAAGAATTCCCAGGTTCTAAACAGGAATGCGGCATAATTTGTCCGACACACAGGTGGATCCACTTTGAATTTCATTGAGTTCCTTCTTTACTGAATAAAATTTTTCAGGCGGTCCAATATAACTTTGAGTGCAGCGATGCAGTTGGCAAGTTCAACAAAAAACTTCCTTTTTAAAAATGACTTTAGGCCAGCCAGCTTCATTCTGTCATTAGTATAAGCTCAGCTCCCTTTTTATTACCCAACAACCAAGATGTCACACAGAATGCCTCCTGCTTTCCATCTTCTCTCTTTCTTTTTATGCAAGGTTTTTCGTTCTTCACGAATTACGTATCTACTGCTAACGAACGCAATCATAAACTTTCAGACACATGTTCAAATGACAAAAACTGAAGTGAACAGCACTCGGTTTGGTGATAAGTGCATGGTGAGGTTGAAGTTATCTTAACATGAGCGGGACTGGTTTGTCACAAGAAAATTCTAAAGAACCAACGATTAGCCTGGATTGTTTTAAATCACATTTTGAAACATCAAAGAAAGTGAACATGCAGATAATCCAAATCTGTCGAACCTATTAGGCATCCTTATACAGTGGGTTTGGGGAAGCTACTAACCGATGCAATAATTGGGTTTGTTATCACAGTCACTGTTTTCATTCTCATTTTTTGTCGCTGAAACTAACAATAATCGCTCAACGGTCACATCTTCTCAACGAAAAAGTGCACTTCTCACATATGGGTTAGATATAAGCCAGATTTTGAGGCGTTTAGTGAGTCCCCACCTTCCATATTGTGTGGAAGTCAATCGAAGATCTGCCAGGGATGTAGTGGGAAAATCCCCGGTATTATGACGTCGCATTTTAAAAGACTGATGACATTTTCCTCCTTGTGTGCCGCACTCTGTTTGTTCAGTCCCACGAATTATTCTTTATGAGTAGTATTTGGATTTTAACCGGCAGAGTTACTACATGTGGCCACGCCATTGAGTTTGCAGAATTGGTTTACTTTTGGAGAGAAACAGCGAAAATCAGTGACGTTTTTGCTATGCATCAGAATGGCTTCAGTGGAGGAACGGAAACTAAGATTATCTCTCCCTAATAGCAAGCTTCTCTTGACAGAACCGCGATCCCACTTGTTTAGACCAGCCATATAAATACTGACTGTCAAATAACATTTGGCCCAAACAGAATTTTGTGGAAACGAAATTAAAACTATGACAGTAAGCTCAGTTTTATGGGGACCTAACAAACTGCTTTATGGATAAAACGTGGTATCACTAATAAATATTTGATTTCAATGTCTTTCCGTTATTTTAAAGACCCACTTTAGTCGCGCGCTCAATAGAAAAAATCTGATGACGTGGCCAATTTCACTTGGTTGTGGCTTTCTGTGAGTCACTTTCTGTGAACGGATCGAGATCCCCGAACCTTATTTCTTGGCAGTCCTGAGTGATAATTCTGACTAGTACTCCCCTTTTGTTCGCGTACCATTATTTGGTTAGGGCACTTCAACTCATTTCAGAGGGAATTTGAATGCAAAGCTTGAACTCTGACTTGATTCGAGCCAGCGACAGATAAAACTTTCACAGACGTAGCGGGTGCTTTACTAGCTGAATTGAGGAACTGTAAAGCCACAATGAACCTCAGAAATGTCAAATTCGGACTTAGTTACCTAACCAGCCCAACTTGACTTGTAGCATAACAACCATCTAATCAAGTGGAAACCCTATTCTCTTCCGGCCAAAAAAAGCTCTATGACGACTGGAATCCCCACCTTAGTTATGCCCCCGATAGTTGGGCTTTTGAAAACTACCTCGAGTAATCGACAGTCTGATAAGTACAGTTCACAGAATCATCATATCTGAACAACGCAAAAATTGCTCAAGACTCGTCATCGACACAAGCTGAACATTTCCTTGCCCACGAAACAAACTAAGGAATAAAGAGGGTAGAAAAAGCTTAAAAATAACGTGAGTACTAACCATATTCACACATGGCTAGAAGCTTGCATATGATACGTCATCTTCAGTGTGACGTCATTGAGGCAACGGTCAAAAAGAGTGTCTCATGTAAATTAGATCAGAATTCAAGTCCCGGTCATGGAACAGAGAAACTCTACTAGTGAGCCATAACGAATACGAAACTCGGGTCCGGCGTTGCTCTGCACGATGGAAAAGCTTAAATGTTTGTAGCCAGTTGTTAATGTTTGATCGAGCACAGAAAAAAATCATTTCCACTGAACTTGGGTCAAAGTTCTCTCGTCTACACGTGAACTTATTTTGGTGATTAGAAGGTGAAGTCCAAAATGTACCTATTCTTCTACGGAAAGCTGCAAACAATTACTACATACACTATTAATACGATAGCTTTAAAATATTACTATTAGAATATTGCCGCTTATGATAAAAAAACATATGCTCAGTTTTAAACCTTTTCAGGGTGTTTAACAATCATATGTCCTATAATCATGTCGTCTTCTGATGTGTGCTGGTCTGTTCACATTGATGAACCGCTATCCAAAATCTGGCTTCTCGCCTTATCTTGTGTTTGCAACTGTACCAAACAGTTGGAAGGCAAGTTCCTCATTGCTTTCTTCTTCGTTATCTGTACAGCTGTTTATCTCTGTTTGGCGGCAGTGTAACTAAAGACCATAAACTGCTGAGCTATCCTATTGAGACTCTATCTGAATACAATAATATTCGTTTATATGACCTAATACATTTAGTTTCACTGAAAAGCGTTCCAGCTAACCGAAGCACTCTTTAATACATGTACCAATTAAAATTCCTCTTGAACACGTTATGTTCGTTTCCTCGCAGGTTTTCCTTCTACATGTCAGTTTAGTTATCTAATCATTTGCTGTTGAAGAGTCCTCTTAAATGTGTATCCCGTTAACTAAGTAAAATTCATTTAATAGATAACCACTAATCGATCTGTAAAACACCTACCTTCTAAGACTAAAATTCTCTCTGTTCTTACAGTTAACACTAATGGCATCGTTCGTTCTTGCTTATAAACGTGTGATTCGAGACTAATACATATGTGTAACTGTACCATCCGAATTCAAACGATTTATTCTTCAGTTCCACCTGGACAAATCCATCTAGCCCACGCAGGAACATTGGAGACCGATTTTTACAAGTAGCCTTCACATCCAAGCGCACGAGTCCGAAAAACAAGCGGTTATATATGTGTGAACAAATTTTCAGGCAAACGTCCAGGATGGGCCGTCGAAACTTTAAGCAACCAACTTGTTTGACTGAAAATACCGAAATAGAGTGAAATGAAACTTTTCATGTGTTTTGAACGTCTCCTAGGCGAAACACTTACGGAATCGATGCAAGTAGCTTCTTCGTTGAAGGATTTTCGTTTAGAACGGGTCTATCATTCAGTTTACAAAGTCACCTGGGAAGCCAATACTTGCACGAAACGCAGAAACTTCATCGGCAATAAGTAGTTTGGTGGAGTTGATAAGTTGCAAAAATCTGAATTTCTGGTGGTTTCAAACTAGCCGTAGAAATAGCATGCATGATTTGGTGGATTCCCACATAAACTGATTAATAAATTCCGCTGTGGCAATGGAGTTGTTAAACCCTACGAGACAGTAGTTTGGGGGTGGGTAATACAGAAATATGACATTTTTAACCCCTCTGCATGGCCTCGTAGTTCATCTGGTACGACGCTCACCGTGAACGAGCATGTTGTTTCTGACGCAGGTGCAAATCAAGCCGAATCCCAGGTTTTTACGTTAGGGTTCAGCTTTAACTATGTAAAAACCCATTGCATCTCACGGTACTGGGTAGTTTTTAGTTTCAGTAGTGGGTGGGTGCCTATTAGTAAAAATTCACCAAGACCGCACATACCCAGTCCGGTTATTTTGTCCCTGTAGTGCCACTTATAGTGTGTTTGCGGTGAATTTAGATTAATAACTGTGAATTACCTTGCCAATACCTCATAGGACATAGCACTACATGGGGCCACGAAACGGACTGAGTGTCTATGCAGTTCTCATGAGCATCGTAATCTAAAGACTGTACTTGTTTAAAATAAACAGCGAAACTAGCCGTATAATTCATGACTAAAACCCACTGCGCGCGTATGCCCAGTGAGTGGCATGGACCATGAAAGCGGCTATGGACGTTCCATTAAAATTGACCAATAAACAAACATTATGTGGGTCAATACAGCTGAATAAATCCCGCCGAAATGAAATATTCACATCTGATAACACGTTCAATATCCTTCTTTGTTTCTTCTTCAGTTGACTGTTTTGATCCCTTCATCCTCCAGCACGATCCGAACCGGATACAAACATTCGCGCTTATTGAATTGGCTTCACAGCTCCCATATCAAATCAACCTAGATGTTTTGCTCCACTCTGTATGACATATACATCACCAAACCTATCCTGGAACTTGTCTGGAATAGGCGTTATCCACTAGTCATCGCCCAATAGTCAGGAAAACGTTGTAATATGAACGTTATTGTATAACTATTGTAATGTTGGTCTATCTGGCAACTAGAACATCCAAATGAGATTAGCAGTCGCTCAACGGCAGAACTAACCATAACCTTTCTTTGTCTAACCTCTAACTTTTAGAGAACGTTTTTGTTAACCAATTTATAAACTGTTAAGCTCTCAAATACTAATCTGGCCATTTCTCACAGGTGTGAAGCTTTAATATTGCCTTCTTCTAACTTCTGTTCTGTAATAACATATTATGCTATCATTGATGAGTAGTCGAGGATTTCGTTTATTTTCAAGTTGAGCACCACTCACATTTGATTGCAGCCTTCGCATTCAGATAGACTTTCCAGCCGGCCTCTTTCGACAGGAAACACTAGACTCGAGTTTCGCTCTCATTAGAGCTCGTCAGTAGTGCATATCCTTGCCACGGCCGGGATTTGAACTCCGGACATTCCAATAATGAGACAACCGTGTTAACTACTGCGCCATTCACCTTACATTAGGCACGACCGAATCATCAAATCTGAACGCTCAACCACTTTCGCTTGTGAGCAATGATCGGGTTGCCCGATCGTCTCGAGAGGAGACACAGTAACTGTCCTGTTAAATCCACTTATTAATTTCCGGCAGTGTTGCCGGTTGTCTCCTAGCTCTTATACGTTCCCACAGCCTTCATTACATCCAGCAGGTTTAGAGGTCACACGCAGATACCTCTTCAGTTTGAACAGGGCGTTTGTATTTAAATTCCATTAAATGTTTTACACGTGTGCGACAGTAACATTTGGTCCATTGTATACACATCTATTTCGGGCGGCGCGCATTGCTGGAGTGGCCTGTCGACTGAATAACCTGCCTAGGATAACGATCCAAGCTCAGTTTGACTGATTGTCTTGATCAACTCTAGTTGATGACTCATATGTAACCATAACCAATACGATAACTATACACTGGACCACAACATTATCATAGATTTGGTCCAAAAATTCAACCTGATATTATCATCACGTCAGTGGAGATTGAAACAACATAAACGGTTTCACTGCTGTGGAAACAATCAGGTCAAGTGATCCTGTCGCTGGAAGTTTGCTGTGTAGAGAGGCCTTAATTTTAGGATAGGATACAATACCTCTGCCCCAGCAGCGATTTTTGGTTTGGGTTTCATGTCCAGGGAAAGCCACTTTGTGTTTCTTTTACTCAGATAGTGTCACTATTTCTCTATTTGCAATGTACAGTATACCTGCCAGTACAACCACCGGTAGAAGAAGCGATAGACACCACAATGTGTGGCGTTCACAAAAGTATAAAGTAAGGCGTATGATCGTGGTGATCACATCGAACTCGCTGCTTCGTAATACGTTTGCCAGGACGCAATAGAGTATGTCACATCCGGTGTTCTCCCGACCTAATTCAGACCGTCAGCTTGATGAAAGACTATTCACATTTTAACAGCCTGAGCAGTGCTTTAAATCCCTCAGACACAACCGAAATGGAACTATTAAAATATCTTTTGTACACTGAAGAACCATCACTGTACGTAAAGACTTGTACTTCCACAGCCCTTCTGCAACAGTAAGTTAGAATTTTTCAAAGAAGTGCTCGTGCTCACTCTTGATGCCTGAAAGGATTTTGTAAGTAACGATCAACTGGTGGTCGGTATACATGCAGACATGACAGTGGGTAGCATAACCCGCACAACCATCCAGTACAAACTCTACTAGTTGACCTGATTATCAGGTTTATACATCGTTTTTCAATTAGCAAGAAATGGAGTGAAAGATACCGCTTCGCCGTGTATTCATTTTTTCTTCGGCAACATAAATGATTAGATGGTATGTACTTTAACCGTAATTCTTAATTGAAAAACGATCCTTTGGAAAGTACGCAGAAGTCTGAACAGATATCTTACTTGAAAGTTGACAACTGAATATTGCAGAAAATTTATTGTCCTCGTTACTAGGTCCAGCAGATATATTCAAACTATGAATAAAGCAGTTTTTTCTTATTTAGAAACGAAAGTAGTCACGATGACTAGCTTGTTGTTTTGGTGTTAACTGTGTACAACTGCAGCTAGCAAACGGACCAAGTGTACCAGTGAGCCGAATAGATGTCGCGTCAACAGTTGGTGCAAGCCAGGTAATAAGTAATTGGGCTAAACAATCAAGTCAGCGGCAGTGGCAACCTCAACAAATAAACAAGAACTAGAGTATCTGTATCGTCCAGAGAAATTCAGACGTGGTCAACAGGGGGCTTTTTTCACCATAAACTTGTTGAAACAGCCATTTTCTGATGCAAGTTTAAACAAAGAATATGGAGGAATGACAGTGAATAGTATGCCATCGAGCAAAGTTTGCTGTACTTGTACAGATGCCAGCTGTGACCGACTGATAAGAAAAATTCTTAACTACATCACAAATGTGACCCCTGTAATTTATTTTGTTGCAAAATTTGCTTCTTTACTCACTGTAGCGACATTTGTAAAGTTGTAGCAAAAGTTACTCCAGCACAACCTTTGTAATGTTAGAAATCTGTATTCCGTTGTTCAATTTGCAAAAGTGTGCTTGCGGGTCGTACACTACCAGAAGTTTCCTGCCACACAACGAGGCACGTCACACACTCAAACCTGAACGACGTGAGAGTTTGAAGTTGGTGGGGCTCCACCCTTGAACCTGTGGTTGCCAGTATGTGTCGTTGTGGTCTGGCTATCTGGTGTGACCTGCCACATTCACGGATAATGTTCAGATTTTGTCATTTTGAGTTTCTTCGGAAATTTGTCACACCTTTGCACTTTTGTACACTGGTGAACCTACATTTTTTTACTTCAACAAAACGAAACAACGTTTCTCTCATACCACTAGCCGACCCCCTCTGATCTGGTAGTTGCACCCTACCGAAAAGCAAAGTGTCATCTTAAACACCGATCTGGCATATATTTTCAGACGTGGAAAACACCGCGCTCAAAACCATGTCTGTGCAATCGATCAAGGTTTACCAGAACTAAGCTATTGCGGAAGTAAACTACCAGACTTAAAGTAAGCCTACGGTCACGTGACAGTGAGTCATGCAGAAGTCAACCATATAGATCTATTGAGTTCACGAATTGTGTTTGTGACTTTTTCGGTGTTTGAATCTCAACAAGTGAAGGTGAGCCAGATGATAACCACATTTTTCTCATTCCAAGAAAGGGTTGTAGTGATCCTGTTTGCATATCCGAGAACAACGGAAATCTAACATGGATGTATGTGTATCGACGAGATCATTTTGGCGAATTACAGAGATGACAAGTTGATCGCCTCAGGGACCCGGATAGCATCCTAGATATAATGCAGCAAACACGACGACATCCACTGCTACTGAAAAACGTTCGAACGATATCAACAATAAGGTAAGACATGCCAAGGAATGCTTGAACTTTCTCACATTGTTTGTTGGTTGTTTATGTCTTGTTCAAAGCTACAATCACTTGCATTCAAGACGCTGTTTTAATGGGTTAGCTGTTGGAATCAAACATGAATAAGGTGTCACAAAGCGCATCCTGATTTTTGCACGAGTTCAAAAGAGCAGCCTACGGGGCTGAAACTTTGAGCGACTAAACCACTCGTCGCATGATCCAGACCACCTTATGAGGAAGAAGCTATGAGACAAAAACGCAGTATAATCTGCTACTGATTAGTGATTGGAGTCAAGAGATAAGAGCTTCCTGTGGGCTAGAAAGGAAACTGCTAACCAGAATACTAAAAGCGTTAATGTTGTGAAAGTCACATAAAAATTGACGAGTTCTCCTATTCTCATTCCAAGCTATCTTCTATATCATGATCATGGAGAAAACTAGCATGATGGTGAACCACGCTCCGCTCACCATCAAATACCTTAGCACACAGCTCAGACGAACCAAACGTTTATCTAACCAGTCATTTGCGAATCGTCAAATAGGTTGTTCAGAAAATAGCTAAAGAGTCAAAGCAGTCTGCCGACTTTCATCACGTGGTTGGAAGAAATATTGGGAGAAACTAGAAACCTAGTAAATTTCAGACGGTTGTCACGCTGGTTTTTCAGATTGGACTCGAACAACTAACAGAGGTAAGGTCGACTGCAGCTCAAATTCACTAACATCATAAGTCTCATTTGATATATTAGGCAACACGCCAAATGTGGGCAAATATCAGAATTCGAACTGGCAGTCAAGGTGGTGGTGAACAGTGTCATGAACAGAATGCTGATTCTGGCTTTGTTAATGAAACAAAGTAAAATCATTCATCTCGAATCTAGTGAGTTCAAAAGACGTTGAAAAGAGTTGTTAAGGACCCAGACAATTGAGTAGTTGTCACAGACTTGCAGCACTTGTTTGAGTTCACTCCGAAACATCTGCGAAACTTCTCACCATGCGTATTACCCTTTTTCAGTTCCACTTTCCCTAAGTTCGGTAAGTGCCTGCAACTATTCTTCATTTAAGACATTTCTTACAAAGTTCATTTAAGGCACAAGGATTTCATAAAATTCGTGGTAAATTGTGTTGTAGAAGGCTCATTTGTATGCTGTACACTTCATGTCTTACGCACTGACCACAGGTGAATGTAGTTAGGCGTTTGTGTATCATGACTCGGCCGTAAGTGATAGGAGGACGTCGGCGCAGTTGTCACAGCGTAGTTGTCACATTCCGATATGACTATAGTTTAGACTTCGATAATGAGAGGGGATGTGCACCATTGCAGAGCTCCTATAGGAGTGGTGAGTTTTTCGAAATGGCTCGGCAAAATGTTCGTGAGAGTGCAACAGATGTGATTGGATGTGAGTGGTTTAGTTCACGTTGTACAAGCAATCCGATGATTGTTACAATGGCTCCATCTAATCTCCCGATAAGACTATATATTTTTGGGCAGAATTTTGGGGAACTACACACATACACCACTCCTAACCTTGTGTCGTCCCCAAAATGTTGCTTGATAAGAACTGCTATTTTACATACTGTCAAAACCGAATTTTCCAAGAAAGTTAACCTCTCCGCTTTTGACTGAAATGTTCGGCGGAATTAACAGAACGAAGCGTTCATAAATTGATACCTATTCTGCCCGTAGTTTACTAGAAAAAACTTTATTTTCGGGTTTTCATGTAGGAAGAGGCTAAAAATGCTTAGTGTATTCAAATGCTCTCATTCGGAGGCTTGTCTCACTCGATTGCACTCTGAAATGTCCTAATACATTAGAAATAGCCTAACTAGGTAGCTGACAAACCGACCTAAACGGCTAATTGGTCCAAACGAGCTACAACAGATATCCTGTTATCTACGAGTTTCAAGATGTCACATCAACGTCATCGGTTCAGCAACCGACGTATTTTATTACGCATGTGTTGAACGGATGAGCGAAAACGTGTTTCGTTGTCCTATTTCAGTATACTAGTTTAAACAGTTATGATGCTACTGCAATGAACCACAGGAACCAGAAAGAATTATACATTTTGGTTCACAGTTTCCCCACGAACAGTTTGCCGCACACTTGTGGAATCGAAAGCCCACAGTATTGATCTTTAATTTTCTAGGAAATACCAACCTGTCTGCAGTCGATATAGTTAGACCCGTCGAGTTACAAGGTCATCACATGTTACGCACGTTAATTTGATGAGTATTTAAAAACCCTCCGAGCTCACTGAACAAACCAGTTCGATTACGTGGAAAGCCGATGACAGAATTTAATCAGATTTCATAGCGTGAAGTTGCACTTTCAATTGAGGAATGAATCAGCAATATCAATACACTCCATCGAGAATTAAAAGTGGTGTGTTGAGGGACTGTAAAAGCGTGAAATACCATGGTAGGCAACATAAACGATAGTCACAGAGTCTGAAAAAAAAGCTTAGACAAGAATGGTAGATGCAACCATTTCTTGTTCACTCGTCAGCATCAAATATAAAACTCCTTTTACAACCACACACATTTCACAACGTGGTCTTCAAATCTCAAACCGCGTGGGTCGTTGGCACATCAATTCTACGGCTTGCCTAAGACATGCAAGTCTGGAATGCTCCTCAGGCTGATTCTGGAGACGACGATTCCCCCGTAATATAAACTGGCACGATGGTTAGGTACCAGCATAAGCTCTTTAGAAAAAATTTCAGACATGTTGTATTAAAGATTTTCTAGAATTCGTCAGCATCCTAAAGAATGGAATCTCGCCAATGAGTTGACATGTTCCGTTGAAAGAAGGAAGCAACCCGTGTCTACAGTAGCCAGACACGTCCTGACCAGTGGTCACATCACCTCTGCCTTCTTGTGAATTCCGAATCCTAATAAGTCATTCCCATCCAGGGCTCTTGGTGTTTGTTAGAGCGGTCGGAAACAGTCGAACGAAGCTGATCTTTTGGGTGTGAAAGCCATTGTTCATGAAAATGACCCTTCCCGTTATTTAGTGACCTTTTCCAACCCACCGTTAGACTTCACATTTTACCCCGGTAACTGTTTGATGCGAAAAACTTGACATGAACTTGATATGAAACTTGATACGGAAAATCTGCCACTGATAAGTCAGTGCAAAATATTTACATCTACCATTAACTGTCTTAACTTCTCTCTTTGAACTTTCGAAGAGAACGAACTGTTCTAAATTTCCCAAACAAGTTTGCAAAATATGCGATCCTTAAGGTACGTGCTTTGACCTCCCTCTCTGGCGAAAGTGCTCATGGTTTGCATTGGAATAACTCATTGTGTAAGAGAAGTAACTACGTAGTGGATGGTGTACACAGTGAAAGCATGATGGCTGATTACGAGCAGTCAACTACAACAAAGTGATCGCAACACACTACTGTCAAAACCACTTGTTTTACCCAATTCCATCATTCGGGAACAGCCCTAACATGAATTTAGTGTTTCAGTTGTTCAGCTCTTCACGTCAGCACATCCCTGACGGAGATATTCTAAATGTGGCTGGAGTTGTAAATGTAACGTGTCAGGTCTAAGACAATTCTCATACGTTTATAACTCGATCGGAATATCAGTTACACTCCTACACTGTTCACACACGGATAAACGATGTTCTCGTCGACCGCAATGTTTAAGCGAACCAAAAACTTATTGGTTGTTATGACCAATATTTTAATGTTTCATGCACAACGAAATGTATTTCTTTCCCTTCACTTTATGAATCTGACAGTTTAAACGGGTGGATGAGTACCTCATCGCTGATTCGGGAGATGCCTGATCACAGTTCTTCAAGGCTGCGTTTCACAAGTGTTATCGGTTGACCTGACTTTTTCAATGCCCTTTCCTAGTCATAGGAATGAGCTTTACCTAGTTCCTGCATTCATTCCGGGTTATTTTTGATGCCATCTTACGTGACTTTTCCAGGGAAATCAATATCATTCAATTAGAAAATAGCCACTGCCCTCTGAATATGCAATCAGGCAAAACGTTGTATATTACTGACGAAAACTGCTAAACTATTCACTTGGCAATTTTATGGCTAGCTTCGATCAACACAGATGCATTATCGGTGGCCCGCACACGTTTGCGCGTGTCACAGGCATTGGTTTGAATGGGTAGTGTTTAAAAAAGGTAAACGGTAACCTAAATGAAACGTTCTCCGAAAGCACAGGGTATCCAGGGTGAACCAAATGGTGCGACACAGTTGATTAACTGAAAAAAATATTTAAAAACAGCAGCGTTTGGTTTTTTCATTATCGCAAGAGGACCTGGTCATGATATGTGTAGTTCTGATGAATGCGAGTACTATTACAGGATCAACACCAGCTTTTTCGCTGACAATGGAAACCGCATATTTTCTACGAATTTCACCTCACTACAGTAGACTATGATGTTTAGTTCGTTTGTGTGCATCGTTGAGTAGACTCACTGGAACGCTGTTTCATTTAAGAAGAAAATCAAAGCCGTTCACCGAGTGTAAGTGGAGTGTATGACTTAAAATCTTTGTTCGTTTCAGAACCGATGGTATATCCTGTTGACTAATTCGGATTGTGACAATGTCGGTAGTATTATTAACACGCAATTTGCTTACTAGTTTATTGACTGAAAAACAAATACTGGCTATCGCTTACTGTCCATTTTAAAGAAACAGCTGAACCAGACTTACTAGAGTTTTTTGAGCTGACTGTGGACATTAATCTCCTTCAGATTGAACTGTCATTGGAGCACAGGTATGGGCTAACCTACCTTAGGAGTGACGTCCATCAGAGTATATCAGCTAAAACATCCTAATTAAAAAAATCTCTTAGAATTTAATGGAATGAAATGCAGGAAGCCCAATTCAGAGCGATCGATTGAGGCAGGAGCAGCTGGCTTCAAGAAATCGTCTTTCAAATTCCCTATGGTCTTTGCTTGTCGTCCATCGAACTTTTATCAAATGTCACTATGATCACACAGTATAACATATCGCCGGAAAATGACATTGTTTATGAGAAACGGTAGCGCCAGCTGGATACCACGATGTGAAACCTGAACGATCTTTAACCTTGACCAAAGTTCTCCAATAGGGTGACGTGAGAAAAAAATACCAAGGAACACTCCTACTTTGAAGCTATCAGCCTATTTCCGTGAACAAGTTTCCTGCCCTGTTTACTGAATTAGGCCGTGAATCTACTAAAATTCGAGTTGGTATAAAGAAACCTCTTTTGACGAAATCGATCGAGTAAACTCTAAAAATTGAATCTTTTTGTTTTCACGGTTTGCTCTGTATTATATGGTACGTCATAAAACGTTCTACACCTGTCAGCCACCTTGTCGACTTGCAGAAGATCTTCAAGACCAACGCCTACCAATTACAGCACCATCAACGGGGAATTCTTGAACATCGTCACTTTCGTCAGCTGGCGGTTAAATCACACCAAGTGGGACATTAGAACGCACGTGAAACACTTCGTTCTTTCAGTAACTGTAGCCTACAAATCCACTTAGCCACGTTCAGCTGAGCGTACCAGAATTAATCTTTTCATCAACCAAAAGGCTGGACTCTCTTCTATCTGCTAGTCAGTGTCTCTGGGCGTTAACCAACAGCCTCGATGGCAGATTGAGTGGCGATGTAGATAGATGGAGGAAATGGCTAAGGAGCATCCGCTAAAGTGGTTATTAATTAGTGAGTTGACCGAGCAACGGTTCCATATCAACTAAACGACGTTCCTGTTAACTGACTATTAGACACTTGACACTGAGTGGACATAATGCGGAAGTGGCTGTCACGATTTGCGTGTCGGTGGTGTGCAGCTGCGTTAATCTGTTCAACGCTTTGTCAGCCCCACAACAACGAAGAAATTTTTCGCCGTAGAACCACCAGAGGAATCAAGTGACTCGTGTTACTTATGGGCGTTTCTCCTGTCACCAGTTTGAGAGCAAACACCTAAGCAGCTGTAAGTCGGTCGGTAAACGCCATGTGATTGTGAAAAACCACGTAGACCTGACAGAAATTAACGGTACACAGTCTACTGATGAACAGATTGAGAATAACTACGTTATGAGCGAGTTGCAATACTCTACGTTTCAACCACCTCGGGTGGCCTTCCTCAGGACTGTGATTTCGATTAAAACACTCTTGAGGAAGGCCACCCGAGGTGGTTGGAACGTAGAGTATTACAACGTGCTCCCAACATTACGTTATTCTCAATTCGTTTATCAACAACGTGTTAAACAGGACGCCCAAAGTGTCTGACTTCATTCATACTAAATTTCGTGCGGATATTTTAATACACAGTCTAGGTTCACAACTCCATGTTTTTATGCTGTAACAAACTGAGCAGAAGGTTTTGCACTTTCTGTGTCCCGATACCGCAACAGTAAACTTTGCGTCCATTTGGGGCCTGTCCTTAAACAATTTGTTTGCGGGTGTAGCAAGTAAGGTTGGCTGTATTTTGACACCCAGGTGTCAGACATTGTTTTCTTTCTCGTTTTGACTGGATGTATTAGAATATGAGGTAAGTACCAGGTGTTGTTCTAAAGAGTTTACATACTTCTGTACCCAAGTCAAGCAAAAATGCTCTCTTGCTAACATGAAGATTAAAGGTCTCTTCATAGCGAATATGTGGATCGAAACAGCCAGGTCCAGTAAATGTTCCCGAACAACTGTCTATTAAATACCAGATGAGAATCGATCTCACTACATCCACAACATGTTACCAATAATATCGACCCCATGTCTTCTATCAAAAGAGAAAGTGACCATTCAATCTGTTACAGAATAAGGATTCTTCACGACGATCAAGATTTCCGAACATGGCCCTGCCCGGAATGCTTTGCGTTTCAAGCATGGCGTCTCCACTAGAGTTGTACACAGTTTACTCAGCATGTACGCTCTGTTCAGAATAATGAAAAACCCGCAAAATGGAATGGTATAGTCTTTTTCGAATAATCCCTGTACCATACCTAACACTCCGTCTACTGCCGAAGGCTACTCGTTTTCCAGGTAGTAGTCTAGTGTGCCTAAGTGCAGTAAAATTGAAAGCCTATTCGTCCTGTTCCCAGCCAACATTCAGAATTTCATCCTGTACCAGTCTGGCTAACCGTGACCTCTTTTTCAGTGGCAGAATTTACTTATCGTTCGTGAGAGAGGAGTAATAGAGAACGGCTCTACATTCCGCAATGATATCAAAGTGAACCCAGTATCGTGCTTTTACCTGTTGGGACTGTCTTTAACGTTAAGTAAGTAGTTTGTTTTGGCAGCGAACAACCCGTTTTGAGGCATAGTCTGTAAAATGCATCAAGGTTCCGAACTTGTGATTTTAGTGGAACTCAATGGTATGATCCTTTTCACATAGCCCACAAACGAACAATAAACCACTGGGCAAGTCCAGCACTCGCAGTTAAACCGTGAATCCAGGTTATTCTGAATGTCGTTAAACACTTAAGGAACGATAGAATCGAGATTACAGGCCTTGTAGTGTGAATTCAGTAGGTCTATATATCACCAGTATTCAACCACTACATACATTCATCTGCACCACTTTCAACTATCACCAAACCTTATCTCTGTGTGACCTATAGGGCACTAAAGTACACACGCTGCTTCGACTTAGTCCCTTACTCTCACCATAGTCTTTGAAATCCGGTCTTCGGAACGGCAGTCTTGTTGGAACCGTTTGCTCAATCTTTCACGTCGATATCTAAATGTGTACTGGATGGGCGGAAGAAATATTCGATGTACTAGTTTTGACTATAAGAAAATGATCACTTGGACATTTTTCATAATTCGTCTACTGTGTGGGCATGTTGTACTTCGAACAGCTCCTCACCCAGGATGAAAATAACACATAGTTACGCAGCTTTCGTTGTTATCATGCTCAACTAAACTCTCATTAAGCATTTCGGCATTTACTAGCTACCGTTACATTTTGGGTCACATATTACCACCTGTTCTATGGGCTACGCATATTCAGCTATCTCTAGCACCCAATCAATATTTTTCGATTTCCCCCAAAGTGGGCATAGTTGTGTAACTTATATAAAGAAGCAAGCTCTCCGGATTGACAAGGTTGCATAAATGAGAAGTCATGAAGTATTCAATTACACCCATTAAGTATTTCAATATTGATTCCCTGTCACAAGTTTCTATCACGTACCCGAAAGATGCAATAGGTAGGTTACTCCCGATTTGCGTCCCATAACCAAGTTCTGGAGTGTATCAAAAGATGATGACTAGTTAGCCCTGTGTATCAGCTAATCGGTTAACCATTCTATTTTCACGTGTTACATAGTCGTGATTGAAAACCGTGTATGAAATGAATTATTCTCACTAATTTTATGTTCTTCACGCTAGAAAAAATATTACATTAGGAGGAAATAATGTCAAAAAGAACTTATTATGAAACAGCGGATAGACACATTCAAGATTCTCTTTCGTCTAATGAATTACGGATCATTTATAATCAGAAAAAAAGAACTAGGTATACAAAACATGGTTTCGATATAAAGGCCTTAACAAGTAAAATGATAGTAACGAATATTCTGAGTGTTTTTCATATTTTCCGTCATAAATTTTTCTGAATATCGGATTAATAATGACGTTCTCTTATCTGTTGAATTGTCATGAAAATTTCAGCTGGACCGTATGAGGAACTTTTCATAACAGTTTAGGCAAATCTACCAAAACATTTACACAAACACAAAGAAATCACAAAATAATTTTCCAGACAGGGTGTGTGAGATAAACATTTGGTACAACAGTGAATAATTATTATAATTACTGTGATAAGCTGTGTTAATAATGAGCGGTCAAGAAAGGCCACGGATGTGATTAATGCGAATGCAATTCGCATAGGTGAATTGAATTAAAACCAAATGTAATTACTATCTACGATGGGCACATGACAAGAAAAGTGTGAACTGTGCACATCTTATAAATTGTTGTTATGGCGGTAAAGGTCTATGTAGTAACTATTCAACACGTCAATCTACGTTCAAATACCTAGTTTGGTGACAGATTAGTTAACGAGAATTCCATGAATAGCTGTATAACTCCGGGTTCTATTCTAGGTCCGCCAGTGATTCTATCATTTGACCTTAAACTGTCACAGCTGGCATGGTCCCAAGCGCCGTTTTACCCTGAGGACACAAAAATGGGGCAAATAGTGAGCCATATTACAGGGAAAGAAACTTCACACTGATGTTAACAATTGCTTCTATTGTACAACAAGGCACCGGTTTGCATTTAACCCCACTACAAATGTGAAATTATACAAGTCAGTGACTCTTCTTGCGTTGGGTTCGGTTTAATGAAGGTAAAAGTAAACGTTGGAGCTTTTAACCCAAACCCATTCGTTTCAGAAGCTCAATCTCTGTTAAGGGAGGAAGCTGACGTTTCAAAGGTTGGTAATTTAGTTGTTTCAGACCGTCTAGTCAAGGAGATATCTCGTGATGTCCACCTTAATTTCCCGTCTTCAGTTTCACATAACCGATTGAGCCTGCTAGTTATTCCTTATGAAATATAGCCATCTGTTAGAGAAAATGTAACTAAAATTTATAAAAACGTATTTTAACTCTTCGTTTGATCGCTTGCTGTAAAAGACTGTTTGACCGTGTTCAATTATTTAGGTACTATTGACGTGTCAGAAATGGTTTCACTTTGCACTGTTCGACGCTATGTAAACCATCACATCCTGCGATTCATACTTCTACCTATCGACCAAATAACTATGCCCTAGCTAAGTTGTGAAAGCTTAAACATCAGGCAAATCCTTTGAAGTGCAAACGTACCGTTAGTTGTGAAATAGGTTCGACCTTAATCAGCCCACTTGAATCAGTCATTAATAGATAACTTAACAAATGATTGATACATACACTGACCACTCCAGTCGAGTCCCCATCTGGAGTGAACATCTGAACAGACTTGTAGTGTACGATCCCCAACACTAGTGCTAGCAAACAACTGTACCTTCCTAGTTTGCTGGATTAGTGTCTGAGCATGCGCACCCCAGTTGTAATGTGTTAAAGTGAGGGCACCGGTGAATCTATATATTATGTTGGAGTCAAAAATGAGTATGTCGGTATGTTAACGGCATATGTGTCAAGCAGACGGAAGAGCAATGGTGATAGAAAAGTCATTTCGGTTTGCTGAGAGATCAGAAGTTTTTTGACCAGCAGTTAAGAAGGCTTAATTCTTAATAATTGAATTTCGTTCCCAAGTGCTCACGTGTTCCACACGAAGACAGGCATTTCCACTAGCTTTTTTGAACAGACCTAACGAGGTCGAATTTTATCGACAACACGGTCAGTCAAATTGAGATATATTCTTCGACTTCAGTTTAACCGATCACGAATTAAACGATTAAGGCCAACGGAGTGGCTACAGCTACTCTCACTGAGGTGATCGTGTAACCGGAGTACTAGTGACAAATGTTCATAACTAAACGTTTAGATGTGATGTCTTAATCAGATCCAGTGCAAAGCCCGTAGCGAAATTGTCAGTATGGTTGCCTGGAGATAAAATGGTTATGGTTGTAACAATGCTGACGTAAAGTAGCACGAACAAAACTCCAATCCAGTGGCTTTTTATGTTAGGGATCCACCAACAATCTGTCTCCACGCAAAAAGCCGGGACCGATTGTGATTGGAGCTTTACTCATTTCAGACCCGGCTCAGGTTTTCAGCTTGACAGAATGTGACGCACCCTACCGACTGATATCAGACTGGCGTAAAATCTTAACCAGCGAGACTTCGACACGGAGGAAGACCGATTAGCGTTCTCACTATTGTTTCTAAGTGGCGAAATGGCCATTGATTTGAAAGTAATTGTCTAATAACTCCGGGCCTTCTAAGCAAAAACTTCCGAACCGCCTTGTGCACATCTCTGCTCTTGGAAGGTATTTATTTTGAAAGTAATCTCCGATAAGTTAAGAATGTTCCCCTTCGTTCGAAAGCTACTCTAGGAACGTTGAAATTTTCTGACAGCACTGAGATAAAAAATTCTCCGTACTTCACAAACATTTGTGTAGCTCAAAATTCCTTCGTATTCTATGCATTTTGTGTCGTCGTCTGTCAGGAGAAGTTTGAACAGTTCCAGACCAAGAACATATACTGATGACCAGATTTCCAACAGCAGCCTTTCTGAAAGTAGGCTGGCTATTCCATGGTAACTGAAGTTCGTAAGTCGACTTCCGTGGACATTTCATCCAAGAGACGAACAATCTTTCGTTGTTTTAGAACCATTTTGCTAGGCTTTTTCGAAACGGTAAAAACGTGATTCATACTTAAAAAGTTTGCCTAGCTTCTCAATTAATAGCATGATTTACAAGATTAATATTCTCATTCCATCTAAAAGTTTGCTTTTCCAGTCATATCTGGCTTCTGCATTTTGTTTGCGTTGTCGCTGAGCAATGAAAAGGTTTTTAGTGATGATCAGTGGGAGAGTTGATTGGTTCGAAACTAAGATTGGTCAGGTTAAATCGTTATGTTTGCAGTCTCTTTGACAAAAAGCCCTAGGCCCAGGTTTTGTTTATATGAAAGCTGACTACTGTATGTTCATGCGATTACCGGAAGAGATCTCCGGCCACTCTTTCAGAAAAAAAACTGTTCACCACAGTGTGGTTGACCTCGCGTTAGGCATGAGCTAAATTCGAAGCTTATGTCTCTCTTCGAAAAGGAATGTTTTGAAATTTAATTGCAGTTCAACTGTTGCAATGAAATTTCAATGGTATTCAGTTTTGCAGAGTTAATCTTGTTTTGGCTCCTGAGTCCAATCCGTAGACAGTCTCCGGTGATTAAGCGTCAGGAAAGAAATCAAGATGACTTAGTTTTCTGCTGTTAAAAGTATCTCCCTATCAATAACATTCTCATGCCCTTGAGACACACTGAGTCTAGTTCATAACTTCAGGCTTGAGATACTCAACACACTGTCATTTAGCTTTCGGGATTTGGCACTATGAAGGCCCTGTGTGTCGAACAGTTGGTGAATGTTTGCGTGGAAGTTATTTTACGTGTGCCAAGAATATGCGCTGAGGTAACCTGGTCCATGACCTGTAAAGACGCGTCAGTCACATTCAACCACGATAGGTAGATTCTGTAGAAACAAACGGGTGCAGTGTGGTTAAGTAAACAACCAGTATTTGTGAACATTACGACATTAACATC
The DNA here is from genome assembly GCA_008508345.1 of Paragonimus westermani. Lineage (NCBI taxonomy): Eukaryota > Metazoa > Platyhelminthes > Trematoda > Plagiorchiida > Troglotrematidae > Paragonimus > Paragonimus westermani. The sequence goes on along the minus strand of QNGE01003082.1, from coordinate 42,586 downwards.
AATAACATCCACAGATGATGTTGGTGAGGTTGAGTGTACGTTCAACGTGTCCAGCCCGAAGAACTATTCGAACTGGCCTTGGTTCTCCAAACAGTAGACACAATTAATCCGAGAGGTCTTTATCTGAGAAGTAACGCAGTGTATAAATGATTCAAAATATTTTAAGTAAACTAGCTTGCCTTCGAAAATTGATGCATCACAGGTCAATGGTCAATTTGATTTTGTCCGGATAAATCGAATCAAGACCACAATTTGCATAATTATTGCAGACTACTCGCTCTGCCTATCCGAATTTGATATACAGCTATCAAAATATCTACAGACCTGTGAATTTCTGGGAGTCGACATGCAAACAAGCTGGCACATAATATGCGTACCACGGAACCATGGCAGATCATTCTACCTTGAAAAAAGCTGGGATGATAGTTTTGTTCCGGTCAGATTTCCAGCATTAGTGTTTTCGTCGGATTCATTTTCAACCCTTCCCACTACAAACTAGGATGAAATAGAGCAGCCTCACTAAAATTTCAGACATCCATCGCGTTGCGATCAGGGATGAGGGTGAGCAGGTTGGACGTCTACAAACACAGTCGGAATATCGCTGCTTTCACCAAGGGATTGCATAAAACTAGTTTAAAAGTTTTTGCATACTTCATAAATGTGCAAATTACATTGAGAGTTACGAAGTCGAAACCTCCACGCAACACTTTGTTCGAACAAACTTCAGGTATGTTTGTTAAACTGATGTTCTTACAAGACTGTCACTCTTAATGACATGTCTTTGTAGGAACCGATGAAACACAGCTGTAGTTACTTTGTGGGATGTTTTTCTTTCGATACACCAACTTCTTCAGGGTAACCCAGTTTCTATATGCCCCTTGTTCGATACGATATACTGGATTGCTTTTCGGGATATGCTGGTAGATCTGTCTACTGAGATTCGTGCACCGTTCAACCTTGTGTACTTTTTGAGGTTCTTATCCTTCTTAGTCAATGTCGGTTCGTTCGGTGTGCAGTACACAGATGTAAAGGAAGGCCTGAATAACTCACGAACAACCAGGACGCGTAACTTCTAAGATATCAAGTCAATATTCAACTTGGATAGGCTCAGTCAACCTTCATCTAACCAGTGGTGTTTTATTTCAAATTTCAAAGCACGGTGACACCAATGAAAGCAGCCAGTGACCAACTTTAAAGGTTCTAACAACCAACAAGCTTCGAGACACCACCAACCTACACTCGGACCAGAAATCCCACGCAACCTTGGAAACTCTTGTGTTAATCTGAATCTAGTTGGACGTCACAAACTAAACGGAGAGAAGTTTTAAATATGGTAGCTTCCAAAGTGTGAAAGTTTCAAACCAGGAACGCAAAAAACTAGTTAAGATTGATAATGAAACAAATAGATCTGGCAGTTTGAAAACGTTTTTATTGATGGGTTTGATTGAACACACACTTGATCGTGCAGTTCAATCTGGCTAGTAGCGCCAACTCTCCCTCAATTCCACTCATGTTCACCCGGTTAGTATCTACCATAAGTTTTTTAAACACCATCGCTTGTAAATTGCCATCTATCTAGTAGCTCCAGTGAGGAAAATGTGCACTGCGACGACAGACATTTTGGGGGATTAAATACAAATCAACCGCATTCGCGGACCAAAACATCTAATGCATGAAACAAATCTGAATCTTATTCCCACTGTTCATTAAACCCATAAGTTGCATAATTTCATGCTACAGTAACATTGCCCACGTATCGCACGTGCACTGCTGAAACATTTACGGCCATCCAGTTGGTCTTTGTGTCTAATTAGTTCAGTAACTGTCAGCTGAAACTCTCAGGCGCGATTGACTGACACTGAAACATTTTCATGCACACTGAATATAATGAAATATATCACGCAGGTTTTGTAGATATAGTACAAGTTACAATCAACCGTGTATGATTTTTATGTGTGAGCAATCTAAGCCTACAACCAGGAAGTTGTCTGTTAGATTTTGCTAAGATTAATCTGCTAGCTCCGCTACCGATACTAACGCCATTCAATCGGAACCAAGAGATTGTGTTGTAGACAAGATCATGGTGGTGGTCAGCATTACCACTAAACAACTTAACAATATACACTAGACGAACCAGCGTGTCCAGTGTTAGTTCAGCTTTACTGAATAGTGCAGTAGCGTCTCTGTATGAAGTATTTTACGCTTTTCGTCAATAACATTTGAGGCGGAATTTTTAGATTGCTTCCAATATTATTGCGCATTGCTTCTAAACGATTGTACCATCCTACTTAACTTTACCACCTACTGAAAGTCTATTGTCACACTTGAATTGTAACTATCTGCGTTGATCATTAGTTCATTCGGTTTTTTATATATACATCCCAGGGCCTTGTACTAAAAATTATTTTATGATAGAATGGGTGAAAAGTCCATGACACCAAGATTTATCGGGTATTACAAAGTGTTCATCGTACGTTTCAGTAAAATACTATCTGGATAGATCCGCTAACATTACTTCAGTGCATCTGTCTTTTGGTTAGAGGACGCACTGAATAAGTTAAATTTCCCAAACAAAGAGGCACATTTAACCAGGACCGGACGAAGAAACACCTACAAGTATAGCAACTTCGAGGATTTTTTGGTCATTCTTTGATTCTTCCAAAAAGTTACACCATCAGTAACAGGTTGACCGAAAAGGTTTTTCGTGGAATTAAGACCCAAGAATGATAAACCTTTCAACAGAAGAAAAACAGGTCAAGATCGGCTGCTGTCAATTTGTGACACACCTATTCAATGAGGTGCAATGTGGTGAACTAATGTACAACCTCCGGACCACAAGGAAAACTCAAATTACAGTAAATATAGCTGATTGCTTATCATAAATAATGTGTAAAATTGTATTGCGCACGAATGGGTCGAATGGTGTAGTCACTGTACACACAGACGAGTTGACCTTCCGCAAACAGATTTTCACAGAAAGGTCCCTCTACCAGTTCAAACTCAAGTGTAGCCGTATGTCATTTAATTACGCGTGTTTGTATTTCATCGACGAACACCTTGAAGGAGCATGTTAACCATTCTGTACGGCTGAGCGTGATCCAATCCCAGTTTAACAACCTCGTCGACGCAATGCCAATCTGACTACGAAAGGTTGGAGGAATTCATGGTGGGTGTAACAAACTTCAGATTATCGTATTGTCATAAGGTCTCATTTTTGGTTATGTACATGTTCAAAACAGAACTAGTTTACAATAGTGAGACTCAAACCAGTAGGTCAGGGAACTTATCTGGGTCTGATTAGTTCACAGATTTTAACTGACAGAAAATATAACACTGAATAGTAATGTGAAAACAGGATTACTACTGAGCAGGAGGTATCGCTTTGTTCTCTAAATCATCTATCAAAAGACGAAACTGAAGTATTAGAACGTTGCAAAAACTTTGGTATGTGTTCTGAAACAGCTGAGCTCTGAACAGTTCTGCGGAAACCTGTGGTGATCACAGTGACTTTCGACTAGTGTTCTAAAATTCATGAACCTGAGTCGCGCAGAGATGCATTAACCAAAAACAATACGTTTTTATCAAACCAATCAGAAGACATGTTGTGGGGTTTCAAAGTTTAGTTTAACCTCGTCAGTTACTCACCTAGTGCAGTCAACTCAAACATAGAAAATGATGGGACAATCACTCTAATGCAGAGGCTCGAAAACAACTCGAATGTGTGAGCTGGCGAAAATGTATAAAGGTGGAAGACCACTGTGATTCATTCTTTCTACTAAAAATGCACCTCAAAACAAACTGGCCAAAGGATTGCTGAAGTTGGTGATGCCAATCAGAGAAGCCGTTCCAACATATGCAATTGGAAAGAGTTTTGAATTATCTCGTTGTTGAATGTGGGACCGAATAAGCCATACAAACTACCTGACTGCAACTCCTGCTTTACCAAGGTGCATGCAAGAAAAACTATCAGTATCACTAACAAACTAGTTGGAAGGAAACAAATCAATCTGTTCTCAATAAGCCGCTTTTGATATTTTCTACGTCAAACGTAAAGCTTTCGCTAATTGGGGAAGGATAAAGGCAAACTGATAGCGTGTATATAGGCAGTTCATAGGAACCCGCCACGGCTGATATGGCCCTGTGTCTGGAGTAGTCACAGTCTTTGAGTGCAAACCCCTTTGTAAAAATTATTACAGTATAACAGAAAAACGAGGGAGATGCGTTACAATTTGCGTCGAATTTCAATTAGGTTCATCAAAAAATAAGGAAAAACCAAGAATCTAATTAAAACGAGTGCATAGCGTTCTTTGTGTTGATGTTTTTCTGTCAAAGCGATGACAAAATGTCAAGGTCAATTTACTGTAAGAACTGGTCAATGTTTACACTTCAAACTTATTGTTCACATTCAGCATAAAGGGGATTTTGTGAGAAATGGTTCGTAGTGCACGTGACCAGTTTATTCCAGATAATCTAGTCGGAATACGCTCTGCAACTGAACTACATCATAGGTAACCGTAGGCCGATAGATTTGTCAAGAAGTCTCGAAAATTTGTGTCAGAAATGAGGAACCGTTCGAGGATTCTAAAATGTGTACATTTCTGCAAGTGCCTGTTAAGTGTGACGTCGTTAGCAACACACTCTTCGGACGGTTGAGTTGCGTACTTTAACACAGTTGTTACTAACTGTTGTCTGTCCCCATCTACGTCACAACTTCGATTCTCGGCTAAAGATGCATTGTCTATTCAAGCCAAACAAAACCGATATATGGTTTCAAATGGGACACTGGTAAGACAGACGGGCACTTAGGTTAGTGAATGGCCGGAAGTGTCCTGTTGAGTACGTAGTCATCAAGGAACCATCAACCAGGTTCGTCAACTGCGCAGCAGCATCCTCTGAATGTGCGTCACCAAGTGAACCTCACTGAGGCAGTTAGAAACCTATGGTTGCAACTTGCCCTCGAGTTGACAACACAGAAATGATTTACCTCGCTTAGTGGTATTTCGACCATCCGTACGCAGTGGCGGGTTTTTTCGATTTATATCAACCGAAATATGCTTTAATGTTTACGAATAGCCACCAACTAGAGTCAATAGGAGAGCTACTGTTTGTCACCACGAGGAGACCAGGCATCCTGAGCATTCTCCACGATCAAATGTGGATGAGCATTTGCACACAACAACCTAGTCGAGTCTAGCATGAGGCGAACAGCACAGTGATCAACATGGTCTCCCTTTGAAAGCCTGATTGGGATTCAGTCTTGGTCGTGACAAGGATATGCACCACTGACGCGCTTCAACAACAGACAGATTCAAGTCCAGTACATTCTTCAGAAAAACATTGAATAAAAGTTCATAGGACTACCAAAAGCGCAATAACCTGCGGGTTTTCTTAGTTAAAATTACTCCTCTACCTCTTGCTCGTATTTTCAGTCACGTGTGCAGCTAGTAGCATCTGTCTACTATGTATCGCGAAGCTTCTCCTTATCAAAAATGCATTCTGCTTGTTGCAAACAAAGTGGAATGAGACCTAGTGTGTCACTGTCTTGGTAGTGAACTCCACCCGAAATGGTGTGTGCTTCCAGTGTTACTATAAGTGTAAATGCTCATATTAGTTGAACTATTGGCGAGCATTTGAGTTTTTCAATATAAAAGTTAACCGCATTATGCGGTTGTAAACATATAGACGTCTGCTATCAACTTCTGCCGAACGAAGCAGAGGCCAGTCAGTTCGATTAAACGTACACTTAACGCAACCGGGATCCGCCCATTACCTCAGATCCAGCAGCTACGTGCACCCTCAATCAATGGCGATAACCCGATCGGGGCCACCTCACAGTTATGGGTAACTGTAAATAAAGTTACACAGACAATGCAGGGGGATGGTTGATCTCCATAGTGAAGCAACACTTACCTAGATTGATGCAGAAGTCTGTATTGCGGAAGAACCACAGTGTCGTTGAAACAATCAATCAACCAGTGCCAACAGTCACCAGACACGTCCTGACCAGTGATCACATTATCGAATCACCCTGTGAATCCCGAATCCTACTGTGTCATTCCCACCCATAACGCTTGCTGTTTGTCACAATCGATCAAACTGAGTCGATCTTAGGTGTTCTTAAACCATTATTCATGAAGGTGACTTAGCCTAGGACCCAGTGGCCTTTCCTAAATCACCGACTGACTATCAACCCCAGCTGCTGATCTGTTTGACAGAAATACCGGATCCATGGTATTGTAAATTTGGTAGTGACGCGTCAACACGAAATTCTTGCATTGACTGATCTTCGTGATCTAGACGATTTAATCAAACTTTTTCAAACCTAGTCACATAGTCTCCGAGATATGTAACAAATCTTTCATGTGGCTGACATGACTGCATATCACTTGTCAACTACAGCCTTTGCCTACACGTTTGATCAAGCCTCCCCATATGACTTCAGTGTTTTATTGAAAAATACTACTTGTCTTTCGGGATGCGCTCCAGACTTGAAAACAGACAAGAGTCAACAGGGCCACGCCTCGAGTATAAAGCGAGTAAAGAAGTACCGCTACTGACACTGAAACAAAAAGTGATTCGGTTTTGTGGGGTATCAATATCCCCCAATTAGACTACATTCTTTCATGCTTTTCTTCAAACTATGTGGCATTCATTGGAACAAATCAGCATAGTGGATATCTGTGATAGTAACTCAATGGAGCATTAGGTAAATCAATACTACTGTAATGAGGATTATCGATCGCACAGTAATATCGGCACTGCCACTTAGTGGTGAAACGCGGGCATGTGCTTGGATAATGAAGTAACGGAGGACACGAAAATACTAGAAACACTAGGGTGCAGTTTGACACGGACTGGCTCTCTGTACACAGAGGAACGGAACATAGGCAACCGTTCCAATCATCACATCCTGAGTTCAATGCTGTATGCAAATGAGTGTGTTTTGCTTATGCCTCATGTGTTGATTTTCCGAATAATCACTCATTAGTCCAGCCGTGTTCTTAGCTCGCAACATTGTACCATAAACAATGGAAATTCGTGGGCTAAATCCGAAACCTCTTGGACTAAGGTGTGTCACCCTGACTCGATTGTTTGTATCCATCCTTAATCTCGGGTAATATAAACGAATCGGTGTACTCCTCGGTAGCTAATCATGCCGAATCCAACTGCAATAGTTCGAGATAATGCTCTGAACACCTGATCCCTTTAGTGTAATCTCTGACCACAATAATCTGGCTATTCAACATGCGTACATCATAAGCATGATCAAATTTTCATGGTTGGTTCAATTCATCGCAACTAGACCAAGTATCAGTGTGTATGCTGCCCAACAGGCATCCACCTTTATCACCCTTTCGATGAAGTCCATTTCAGCAGTCTACCTGAACGTGAGTTATGTTTGGTATCTTTCCTATGACGACAATTAGAGTGCAACACGGAAAACAGCCTTCCTTGCAGGCACTCGACAAGAACAGGTGAGTTTCACTTGCATATCCTTTGGAAGCAATGAAATTTCCATTGTTGATCGGCACCTCAGTTTGAAACCTTGATCGATCCCGGTATGGTTGCCAAAAAACGAAACCGGAAAATATGTCTAAAGTTATCATACCCCACAGCATATTAACGGAGTATCATTAGTGAATACAGTTTGGAAGTCCGGAGTCGCTTGCGTGACTCTCAGGTTAAGTACCTTCGAAACATCCCACGCCTGTTGTTAGCCCATAGATTCATTGGTCTAGCACTTGAGTCTGCTCCAACGAACATGTTTTCGCATATGTCTGTCAGTTTCATTACTGTAACTGCCAACCAGCACTATCACAAACGCAATGTGCTATCGGACAAAAAACATCATCTGGATAAGTTGACAATGCAGATCTAAATTTTTAAAGCACTTTCTGCAAAGTATTAGCAATTTGCTGTACACTAACTGGTTAACAATTATCATCCTCTCAACCGATAATTCGCGAATGAGTTTTTCAAACTGTTCACAATTGCTGAACCGATATATTTGTTCAGTATTTTCAAAGGCTTTCATATCGACTTATTGCTGCCACCGTCATGGACTGAAACTAGGTGTGTAAGATTACCCCACCACAGCCAAGGTTTGGTCAGTTCAGATAGCAGCTCGATATTGGCAAAATTTCTACATCTCTATGATTCATATCTTCTCCCAAATTGATGTCTTTTTAAGGAGAGGAAACTCGACTGATTGTTACTTCGGCTATCACCTATCCTAGCAGATCGGAATATGGGTCAGACGACTAGCCGTTTGTCCAAACAAATCAAAGAACACCAGCTTACCTGGCTCGGGACTGGTTTGATCAAAACCATTAACATCTCAATAGTTGCAAATCTTGCCGATACGCACCACTGCGTTGACCCAAAGCAGGCCTTTTGCATAGTTTGCAAATTTCCGGTCAGTCACCCCAAGCTAGTGAAATAACGAATGGTAGGCCTCATGGGGTTGACTGCTATTCTACAATGCAATCCGGTTCTGTGTTCACAAAAGAAGGTCGCAGAAACCCTGCAGTTGCTGTGATCTAAGGTCACATCACTGACGTCAAACCCCGACTTATGTGAACGGAATGTGAGCAGATCTCCAAACCACTCGTCAAAAACACCTATGACTCGTCGTTTGAGTGACCTGATCGGTTTGTTTAGAATTTTGTACACCATTAAACCGGCCGCTGAGAGTTTTCTAGTTATTAGTTTCATTTTGTTGAACATATATAATTGTAATGATCTGATGAAGAATTAGCGAACGCACTTGTTCATTATGGTTGATCTTAGCTTGACACAGAACTATGAAGATAGGTGCAGATGACTTTACAGTTGCAAAACAATGGTTATCGTGGCAAATGATGTAACTTGCCTTAACCCCGACTTCCAAACTACTCATGTCAAATCAAACCGATGTAACCAGCCGGGAGACAGGATCAACAGTTCCATCTAAATTCGACTTATTCCAACCGTTATCCACAGTGTTTGTCGATTGTTTTACCATCCGTTTTGTGTTCGTTAGCCTCAGTGATCCAATCATTTTTCATTCCTCCAGTCTTTTGTGAAAGGTCACCGTGGACGCTTTAAACTGTGTTACCCGAACCCATGTGGCATGTGCGGATTAAAAGCGCTGACAGACCCTATCCTGTAACCAGTTTGTCAGTCACAATCGTTTACATTTTGGAGCTATCTTCCAGTATCATAGATCATTTCTTGTATAACAGCTTACAGAAGTGCATCTACAACAGCACAGTTAATTCATACACAGTTGGGAATGTTGCCTATACCAGCTGCATAGCTGAACAAAACAAAATGGGGATTTGACAGACAGTTCAACTAAATCTATTTCAATCGGTTTGCATTGTAATAACAGCCCATATGGATTGTTTTGAAGCGGGTAAACATAATCAGAATGACACATTTCGGAAAGTTGAATATATCACTCGAATATTTTGTAATGATAATTGGGGTACCGTTTAGATTCCACTGTTTATTTGATGTAATCTTGATTAGGTTGACAATGTAAATCATACAGTGTATTGTCGTTCGACAGTGGGTCAACAGACCATGCTGTGGCTCAGTGCGACATTGTTTAACAACAAAATATGCTTGCTAGAAAGCAAATATATGAGAATAAAACAAGACGATTTTAATTGTTGCTTGTGAAGAAAATAGTCAGTGAGGCCGGTACAATGCCGGTCACAATGCTAGATTGCCACAATGGTAGAGAACTTTTTTGAAAACCAGTCAGGACCATGACAGATCCTTATTCTTACGTTGTTACACTTATGTAGGTAGGAAAACCTGTTCTTTTTTGTTTTAAAACATCAGGTTGTCGCATTTTTTCGTTATAAATGTTTTGTTCGGTCGAAAATACCCACTGAAGTCATGAGAACGACAGAGTAGCGAACAAGACTTGTTTTCTGTGTTTGATCATCAGGCTAATTACAACACAATAAATATGAAAACAGTGACTAATGTGAGTCAGATAAACGGTCAATATAGGTTAAGGACGACA
>QNGE01003082.1:3686-32291 GCA_008508345.1 Paragonimus westermani | reverse complement strand
GATTGCGTAACCCTGACCTCTGCGCTCAGAAGAAGTTCGTGCGGACACTCAACCTCCCCTGGCCCACAATCAGTCAGGCCCATGATTCGGAACAGTGATCACGTAACTGATAACAAACATGTCGTCCTTAACCTATATTGACCGTTTATCTGACTCACATTAGTCACTGTTTTCATATTTATTGTGTTGTAATTAGCCTGATGATCAAACACAGAAAACAAGTCTTGTTCGCTACTCTGTCGTTCTCATAAATGTTTTGCTACACAGACGAATCATGAACAAAAAACAAATGAGACAAACCAGTGCACCCAGTTCGTTTATACAAGCCAAGAAACTGAAATAAGCGTTGCTTACAATTCGTAAAGCACAAGTTACCTGTTGTGTAGTTGATGTACCAGTCGATATCGGAGTGCAATGTATGACAATGAACCCCTCACTTATCTCTGAATAAAGTGAGAAATGTGTTTCATTGATTTTGCGAATGCTGTTTTCTAAGTATTCATAACAGGTATATGACAGAAATACCGACTGGTATCCAACTGTTCTTGCAACTCTTGGCCTACTGAGGGTTGTGAGAAACAGTGTTCAACGACCAAGTGACCAACCGTCTTAACTTAACCATCTTTCAACACAGTGGTGTCCCGACAACTGGTTTCCCGCTCTGTTCAACTTGAACATTTAATGATCAACGTATCCGCAACAGAAAAAGGCACCTTGAAGCATTTCGGATATCTATTTCTATGTTACTGCGATTTGAAGTGAAATCAGTCCCTCCGACCTTGTTTCAAACCGTGATGGGAAAAACTATTCATAGTTGCGAACTCTAAGGATAAAACGAATATACTGACCAGTATGCGCTGCTCAGCTCGGCAAAAAGGGGCTGAGTCAAAGTTTATCTGAATGCAAAATCACTTATTAAACGTGACTGCTGTTCAGTTTCTATCAGTGATATTTTATATTACTTGTCAACAAACAAAAACGCCCCTGGGACACAAATGCAGCTAGCAACTCAAATGAAAGCGTACTCCAAATCAGAGCAAATAAGCTGATCCCCAACGGATTAGGTGAGCGGCATTCCCTTCTCTGATGGACAAAATAACGCACCGAAACTGCGGGCAGAGAGGAATCTGCCTTAACAATAGTGATGACAAATCTTATTTTAAAGTGAACTTGATAGTTATTGCCCACATAATACAGAGTTGTCAGCGAGCAGTAACTGATTCTTTGAGATGAAAAACCGATTTAGAGGTTTCTGTAATATACGTTCAAATCAACCACGCATTTCAGTGACCAATTGTAGTAACGTAACTGAATAGTCTACAGTGTTTGATTCGAAGATTGCTATCTTGGTTTGACTTGATATGTTACGTCCTTCGGAACTGACTCGTCAGCCTCCCTGGCTAAATGCTTTTATACTGTAGGACTAAACTATTTTACGTCAATGTGCTTTTCGCCCCCTGGTTGACGTTCGCGTGCATACGGTTGACGGCATCCTCTTTTCGATTAGACCTTCATAATGAGGTGGGCATTTTTGTGGCAGTAGGTTTCCTTGTCGAGCCGGACACTAAAGGTTAGCAAGACGGCTGTCTGCGATCAAGTCCAGTGATGTACCGTTTGAAAGTGGAACTGTTAGTTATCGAAAACACAAAAATGGAGACTTAAGAAATGACATCCCAGCTACTAGTAAGTTGTTGAAAGTAAGACAAAAAGTCAACTGTAAAATCTGGATAACAATTAAAACCAAATTTAAATTGATAAACCAACCACATTCATTGCCCAGCTCCACTGTTGGGTCATCACAAATTGTCGCACGCTTCGACACATCACAAACAACTGTCTCTCAGACTTCTCTAACTTTCGTCCGAATCACATTCTTCCAAGCGGTTTGTTCCAACGATTTATAGCGTATAGTACAACGTTAAAACCTTACGTGAATAAACTAGCAGTAACACTGTTTCCAGCACAATGCTTGTATGATACACATGTAATATAACGAATGGTGATGGCCGCTTTGTGGGCGTGTCTGCATCTTTGTTAGGCTGACGTGTTGGTGCTAGCCCACTCCTGAGCAACATACGTGGAGCAGGTGGTCACCATTCTCACTGATCATACGAATGCTGAGGTCCAGCGACACCGGTCGAACAGCCTAGTCACCTCCAACACCTACGACAAATTCGCTTCGAAGTAGCAGTCGGTCACTACTCGGTGTGAAGCAGAATTTGGCCATATGGTCAGCGGCCTCCGTTACGGACTAGCCTGTAACAGTGATCAAAGTCAAAGGACTCCTGCTACTTGCTCTGAACCACCGGTTGTTCCACTCACATACGTATTAAAAGTAGGGATAGAACCAGGATGCCTGTGAGTGAGGCATTTGAACACAGCCAACCAATGCTGGGTAGCCGAGTAGTAAGCTAATGCAATAGTGAAACACAGTGAAACATACGAAAACTTCAGTGGTAAGATTTGAAGTGGAAAAAAGTATTGTAAATATAGGGCAAAAAATAGTTCAATATAGAAAAGTAAACTTTACTGCACTGTTGAAAGCGTAAGAAAGAAAAACAACGGTTTAAGGTTGGACCTTGAAAAAAAAATGACACAAAGCCACAATGATCCAGGTTTCTGAAGACGGAACTGCGTGAGTTGCATAAACGACGGTGATCAACGCTCAGCATGAGTGAGAAAAACGTGTATAGCTCACATAACCCAATAAAGCCTAACGCACTGGTTTTCCTTTCGCCCACGGTGAATTATGGGTGCGCCGGTGACCTATTAATCCGGGCCGGATACCGCATCCGTGTCCGCGCACATCGCATCGCCATATAATCATGTTATCATGACCTCCGGTAACCATGGTTCTCTCGTGTATCGCGAGGTTTACTTCACCGACCAGCAAGAATTCCTCACTGGAATCTTGAATGCCAGTCCGGACAATATTTCTTAGGATCATCCAGTTCAACCTCAAGTCCCCCCAAAATCTGAACAATATTGCAACGCGAAAGAATTATCTAAATAACATACTGGTATCTTAGTTTTTGTCGCCCAGGATTTGGCTTGCCTGATTTCATTCGCACGTGCAGCAACTGCTTTGAGATAAATTCATCGCCCATCCGACGGACGTGACGTAGTCATTAAGGCTGGATGAGCATCGGCATGGCTTCTATCCCGTATACGTTTGCTCACCGCAGTATCTCAGTGATCGAAACCATGTCCAATCAATAAGTATTCAAGATGCGTCTTAGACATTGCAAACTGAAACATCTCCACTAGCGCACGTTCCGATGATGAAATCTCCAAGTTTCATTGCTGTAGAACAGTATAAACAGCACAATCTAGTGGCCATCTTCAGGTTGTGGTTCTTCCAGACACGTCTTTCAAGACGTCTGAAAGCAGCGCTAGTTTTCATCATACGAGCTGCCAGCCCGCGGTCTACCGACAGGTTGCCACCTGAGTAGCCGAAGTCTGCGCAGCTATCGGCGATGTCTCCAATGGTGCAAATTTGAGGTGCATGTGCGAAAACAGCATCTCTACCAGGAGAAGGTTGCAAGAATGTGTCTTACCTGTGTTGACATCTAAGTCGAGTTTGGATGCCGTGGTCGCAAAAATTGTGGCCGGTTGCTGCAGTTGGCTTTTTCTGTGTGCATATAACGCGCTATCATCTACCAACAGAAGCACGCGCACCAGTGAATTAGGCATCCGACCTGGGGAATTAAAAAATCGAATGATCAGCAGACATCTTTCCGTCGGGTATCCGACCTTAATGTCGTCCTCCACCAAGTCCAATAGAGCAGCTGTTAGCATGGCAGTCAAATACAAACTAGTCAGGGTAGACGATAAGATACAATCCTGTTTCACCCCAGTGACAACGCCAGATCCATCTGAGTTCGATTCACACGACCGTACCTTCGCCTTCATGCCCCATGCAACACTTTAGTCAGATTGACGAACTTATCTTACCAATTAGCGTCCATACCGCCTCATGTTTCATGGACTCAAAGGCCTCCGTGACGTCCAAGGAGATGACATCCAAAGTCTAATTAAGTTCCCAGTACTTCTGGATCTGTGTCGCAACGAACACCATATCGATCGTAATGCAACTCGCCGGAAATGCGCATTGCTCCCCGGGATGATTCACTTCCAAAACTTTTGCAGTGAGTCGCCTCAACAGAATTCTTGCTGACACCCTTCCAACGCAGTTCAGCAAACGAACGTCTCTAAGGATGTCGTCCACTGCTTGCCATCGTCACATTCAAACAAAAGTGTCATCGAGAGACCTTTGAATTCCTGGAAATTTCTTTCTTCCCTCGGAGACAGTGAACTGACTGGAGCAAATCACTTTCCAAAACTGTTCCCCTAGAAATCCTTCCTCACACGTAACATTTCCAGTAAATAACTGTCTAATGGCCCTTTACACCTCTGGCAAATCTGGAATGAAGGCAAGTGGAGTTTGGGTAGCTTGTTGCAGTGGACTATTTACGGTTACCCGGTTTAGTAAGCTATCAAATTGTTTGCGCCAGATTTTTAAGATATTCTCTTGCTGGGTGCACAAACGGCCGGTGTCTACCACACTCAGTGCTTTGGTAAAATGGACGGATGAACTGAACTAGTTTTGAGCGAATCGTAAAAGTTTCTTATTTTTTACAAACGGCATATAACTGCATCAGCTCACCTTGCTGTTTTCAGCACTCGTCCCTGATTCCGCACACAAGTTTGCGCGACTGAACAGCAAGCATTCCAGAATGTGGCTTGTTCTATTTTCGCTGTTCAGGCCTATTGTGGAAATAGGAGACGCCACATTCCCACCTCATTCCAAGTTTGAGACAGCTGTATTGTTACCGGCGAACCAGTCCAACTGTTCCTGGTGCTGGATACTGGCTGTCTCAGTGGCTGCTACCGCGGTCTGCTTCTTCAGCTGTTGCCACATATACTCAGGGGTGGTAGGTACAGCAGCGTCTTACAGACGGGCGGCAACTACATGATTAAAAGTGGCCCCCGTATTTGAGATGCAAAACCGTTCAGCATTGAGTTCCTCTTGCTGTCTGTAGAATCTGCAACAAGCAGACTTGTAAATATAAACAAGCAATCTGGTGCTGACTAAACCTGTGACCGGTGCAACATCCAGCGCCGTGCATCACCCGCATCATACGCACTTCACGAAGGCCGCGCTGCCGCACATTCACATAGTTAAGTAAATGAAATTAACCGCTCCCTGGGTGAGTCCAAGTTTTGATGTCAGTGGCTTCCAGCTGGAATCAGATGTTTGTGCTAGCCAGCTGGTGAGTGTGACACAGGTGGAGCAAACGATCAGTGTTCTCGTTGATTAATCTAATGCCTTAGGGTCCAAGGAATGCAGGCCAGCCTAATGAGTCGAGCTCAACTCGGGCGTTCAAGTCAATCAGAACATGTACTCGGTCACTCACCGGCGCCGACTGGATTGTGCTCCTCCGTATCATCAGTGTGACAAGTAGCTCAGATATGAACACTAAGAAATGTGGTACACATACCCTGACCGAATCGTAGGCGCACGGACAAAATTTGACGAACTGCATGCCGTGCATTTCGTCTCCCCTGAAAGCATTGATGCAATGAGTGACTACGAAACAGACACCATGCTCCCGAGCGCTGTCGGGTAACGTACCGAGTAGAACGTGCACTCGGCACCTGTTTTCCGGGTCCTACTTTGTCCTGCAAACCTAGTCTTTCTCAAGGCTGTAGCACTGATGCCGTAGCGGCACCGTTCCACTGTGATTAGTGCGCTACAGCGTTCTGTCCGTCCGGCGTTGCATCGATCCAAACACCATATTGGACCATCGAGAGTGTCGCGGGTTGAAGGTTATTTTACTGAGACCTGTATAGGTAATGTTGGTGGAAGGATCATTGGGGGAGGTTTTGACAGTGGCGTGTTTCTGCCTCTTTACTCTGCCAGGATCAACAGATAGAGCGACAAGATTTATACCGCACGACTGCCAACTTAGCATCTCGTTGGATTTGTCTCGTATTGTCATTATTTACATGAGTTTGCGGTGCTGACAGGAGACCCAGACCTAGAAGGCAGAACATTTAGGGACCTCGGTCCAAGCCTTTCGCTCAAAAACCTGTACCACAAGGCAGCGGATAACACACTGACCACCAACAACAACCGTATCATAATAGTTATGCAGCCATTCACCTATAAATACAGCACAAGGATATAAGATCAAGGCCATTGCAAAGATAAACATGTAGCATATACAAAAACAGAACAGGCAAGCCAAAACAAGACACAACACACTTACACCATCTACAAGATATGTAAGTGGTTTTTGTCTGGCTGCTCCCTTTTGGCCGGTGTTAAGTGGGTAAACCTGCAGTGGCAGTAGTTCTAGTCAGCATAGTCCGAAGAATTAGAACACACAGGTCTGACCACCAATCCAGGGTAGCAGAAAGGTCAGGTCCGTAATAAATACAGGTAGACTTGCAAACACAATCAACCGGTTTCATGGACTGCGAGATACCTGGACCACAATGGTCTACCTTCAAACGAAGAATAAGGGGCATACGATAGCTTAACCGGTCGATGAACTCACTATACAACAATTTTCTCTACGTTTCTCTGTTTTCATATACTTAGTCATGATACTCGCCGTTCTGCAATTGACTGAGTGCCTGAACGCCAGTTAGCACACTTCTTTACAGCTAAATTGGTTACCATATCACGTCGAGTGAGAAGCAACAACACAAGAAGTTGGTTCATTATCAGAAGGGTTTTCTGCTTAATGCTTGACCACATTAAGTGTGGTAAGTTTAGTTCCTCAACGTGAATAAGTTAGAAACCGCTGTTGCACTATAATGTGGTGGTGTTCTGCATGGAAGAGTGACCTATTATGAGGGACATGTAATGAGGTTCATCCCATCAAAGCTCCCACGGTTCGCAGTTTGGAGACGATAGTAGGGAATAATGTTCATCCGGTAAGTTTGATGGTGGAAAAGTCCTGGGATGCGACATCACTGCTTCATCTGTGTTGAAACAAAGCATGCGATATAAGCTATGTGCGTCGGTAGTAGGCCCTGCGCTGGACATTTGGAGCATTACGCCGATCACAGGGCAATATCATACTGCCTCTGATCTTAAGCTGACATGTCACGTTCGTCGGTCACAATTGGAAGCAATCTGGAGCTCCGATCAGTTCATCCTATTCACAATCCTCAAAAATCTAACACATAGAGGGCATATAACGTAACCCATGGACCTGTTCTCTGTTAAATTAATTTTCATATTTGAAGTCACGTAGCTCGTTGAGTAAAAAAGAGAGATCCTCATGTGAAGAACAACACCAAGTGTCATACTGAATTGTTTGAATTTTGTGACTGCAAGGTTTGAATCTCATTTCAATAAAGTGGGTATTATCATAAGTTGTATTTGTTTTCTTATCAGTAACCTCACTCATTAAACACCGTTTAAGGTTTTTTTATCAAAATAGCTGTTGTGAAGGCTCGAGTATGCACCAATGAAATAAACGAGCAGAAACATGGCGCTACAAAATTTGAATACAAAAACATGCGCCTAATTTCAGGTGGTATTCAAATTAATGAAAAATTGCCTTGGTTGCAACATGACCTACAATCCTACGGGCGCCTAAATATGAAGGTAACCATGGATCCCGTCATACTGAGCAGGATATTTGGTTGTCACGATTTGGTTGTAAGCGATTATGCGGCACATTGGAGGTGAAAGGACCTGCAAGTTGTACTTTCAAGACCATTACAAAAAAGCAACGGTAACGATAAAAAAAAGACATGGTTGTGCTCGACGTAATTGATTGTTAGCGTCACCTGTTTACTACTTATCGGATATAATCATGAAGGCCAACGAGTGATCATCTGGCAAATATCCGAAACGCAGGATGTGCGGAAATCAAGAACTAGCTGGGAAAACCGCACTGAAACAACGTGAGAATAAATCCGATTGGCACTGATGATTACATACAGTGATCGTTTTATGACGTAAACCATCTATAACAAAATATCAACGTATTCGCAGTGATGCCGTTCCAGATTATGATGATGGTCAGGGTCGTGCTAATACTCTTCTCCACCGGGGTGGGTGGGACAGAATCATTCCAGTCAATGACCCATGTTAACTAATCAATATAAATTTGATCATTAAGCAAAGCCGATCAAAGCACAGTTCCATTGAACTCGATGGACTAACCGAACGTGAAACGTGGACAAATTCATGGATCCGCATAACGAAGTATTTGAGCACACACGCGAACGCTGTTACCGTGTTGGCTGGGGTCGTAGAAGACAAGGTAATCATGACCTGGTAGCCTTCATTCGATGCTCCATTGATAGAATATGCCACGTCAAATAAGAATGGCGGATTGTTCGAAGAGGATGTTCCCCTCGTCCATCAGTGTGAACTTGTGCACATTTCAGATTCGTTTCAGAATACCCACTGCTTGCCCTGGTCACCTCAATTTCCGGTGTCCAATCTCGTTGACGGCGCAGGGAACCACCTCCACGTGGTGCCGAATAGGTGGTCCTGGTGCAAACCGTGATTTCCTAGGCGTTCAACGAGTCCGGATAGTGTCAATTACTCTACCGGCATTTACCGTATTGATCACATTCGATCAAGAAAATGAAATTACCACCGGCACCTCCATGCAGGCATCTACCAGTTCACAAAATAAACGAATGGAGTACACATGTTCAGACTGCGAACAGATCTGTATATCGAACGCCGTCTTCTCGACGCATGCACGTACGTACTGGAGCAGGAATGGTCAAGAACACGAGGTAGATACCCAGCCTGCCACACTCTCCGATTGGACCGACTGTGACCTAAGCTTCTCCACCAACATTGATCTCAGTCAAAACAGGAGGCATGCACATCCGGTCGAACGCAATCGTGAACAAGTCACGGACATGAAAACTGACGGATCAAATTGGACTCGGCAAGTATAGGCATCTCTTCTCAGATGCGCCAATGCACTGGCTCCATCGTGCTCCAGTCTAAGCGAACTTCAACATCGGCTCCTGTCACATATCCCAGACCGAAATATGAAGAGCACTCGAACACGTCCACAGGCAAAGCATCAGCGAAGGAATACTGTCCTACAGGCCAATCCAACCACCGTCTCGCAGACTGACATGAAATCTGATATCGCGTCCCGAGCAACTGAACACTTCGAGTGATCTGCCTGTTTGATTCAGACAGTGATTCCTCAACTGGAGTTCAGTAACGAGGCATTCCTACACAGCGATGAATCAGTAGCAAATGTCGGCGGTCTCCTTGCAGGTAGTTTCAAAATGGTACGACCTAAATCTTTGTTGAACATGCACGNCAATCAAGTGTGGCATAATTTATTCACTGAAGGAATCGGGAGATTGACTGCCCAAGCAGGGTTCCTAATCATTCCGTCAGTAAGGAAGATGTCTTTTTATTGTGTACTAAGTGCCATGAAATCGGCCGAAAATGATGAGATTCCAAAGGTGAGCCGTTACTGAGGTCCTTAGTAATCGACTGTACATCTCTGGCCTCTGTGTTGAGAAGATCCTACGGACACTATCTTCCGAAGCCTACATTCAATCAGGCTCAGAGTGCGTAAAAATGGTTGCATAAGTAATGACCTGCATGACGTCCATAACCTTTACTGACCACTTTTTTGAATCGCCCTAGTTATTGTTCTTAAGTTTGTTACTTTGTAATTAGCCTGATGATCAAACACCGAAAACGAGTCTTGTTTGCTACGTTGTTGTGCCCAGACATTAGTTCAACAAAGAGTTGATAACTTATTTGGTCAGTACGTCACAAACCCATTCGGATACGATTGTACTGAAAGGTTCCCGTTTACGATAAACAATTTCTCACATTGTTTCCAGCTAGGTACAAAACATGTGGTTCATCTCTCAGAAAATAACAATGACTTTTAACTGAATTTCAGGTGCTGGAATTTCTTTCTTAATAAAGTTTGTTTTGAGGAGCAGAATGGTCTTAGCATCAGACATGTTCTACCATTAATTACGAATGGAGTGATGACTCATCAATGTTTATTGTTTCGGAGAACCGGAAGTATTCAGGAAACTTCAAGGAGAAACTTCTAGCATATTTTCCTTTGCGCAAGCTTCTACTTCATTTTGTGGATACTTACTAACGCCTCAAGGGTGATCCTATTACAAATAATTCCATCACTAGTCCACAGCCAGATGACAGCAGACTGTAAGTCTTATGACCTGACGCCTGTGGTTGTATCTCATCAGATATACACTACAGTTTCTGTGTTTATGCATCGGAGTCAAACATCGTTACTGAAGCGAGGACATTAAACCACACATTAATCATTTACATCGACAATTCTGGAACATGAGTTCGGCAGATCGTGTCAGCCTCAGCGAACTACTGTACCACCAGGCAGCTCGCTGTTCACAAGCTGGGCTCACCTGTTCGGTTCGCAGGATTGCTACCTGACCCGGCATAGTCCCATCAATGAGAGAGCCATTGATGCAGTTTGAGATCCTTAAAGGTACTGCACAAGATTACATATAGTCAGAACTAATGAGTTTCTGCGTGATCAGTACGCGACCTGTCCAACAATGTGATGCAGCCTTATAGAACTGTTAAGGATTTTCCTTGGTCGAACGGAACCAACTTACTGATTAGACAATTGACTATATGCAAGCACTGCGCGATTCATGAAAATAGAATGAACTTTTATAGATTCCTCGACTGAGGAGACTGGTCTTCAGTCAATGCCCCGTTCTGCAGAACGTGGTCAAAGACGATTCGATTGGCCTTATCTTGTGGTGAGTGAACATTCTGGTAGGTATTCAAGGTGTAGCGCTGAGGAACTCGGAGGAAGCCGACGCGGCGTGGATGGATCAACTCTGTCATTCGGCAGGTGACCGTGGTCTTTAGGAAGCGTAACTCCCTTTACTCTACAATTGCTGGTTGTTCAATCCAGAACGCATCTCACCCACCAGCAATATTCGTGCCATCTAGCCCCCATACGGTCTTCTCTGCACTAAGGTTGAAATTAACAAGGCACTCGAATTAACCATTCAGTTTTTCAATAGTGCTGGAGCCCCCACGACGTGCGTTGTACTCGACACAACCACGTGGCCAAATAACTGGCGAAACAACTGCGCAACTTGGGCCATACAATCTCCCAGGAGGTGCGAGCACCAACGGTGAGCTCGTTCATCAAACCCGACGTTCTCGCTATCCTCGTAGGCGCTGTTTTGGTGCCTGGGCGGACATGGTTTTGAATTACGGAACCGACTCTTATAATGCCGCCATCCAGTCGGTCCTGTATGTCATGGGCTCTGATGTGAACTCTACTTCCGATTCTCCTGTGATCATCTCTCTTCGCGACATCATGTCTCCCTCCTCTTGTGATGCTATTCTTCGACTGAGTATAGCTCCCTCCCCTAAACAGTAAAGGATTCATATCTACTGACTGTTCCAGTTCCCCTCTGACACATTTGTGTGGGGAACCTGGCGTTAACTGTTACCACCTCTCTGGCAGTTGTCTCACCGTGTCGAACATTTTTCTGTCCGGATGCGTGAACCACGACTGTGATATCACTCATGTACCTTGAACGACTTTTGATCCTGTGAGTCTGACGGTTTGTTCGCTTTCGCTTTTATGGTTTTTTATACTCTTTCTTCATTTTTATATATTCTGTTCGGCACATACCACACAAGTAACTTTCATTTGATGATTGGAATATTAAAGTAAGCTACTCCGGCGAGAGGCCATGTCAACCATCCAGTGTTGTTAGGGGTGTAGTGCCTTACATTTGACACGGATCTTGCTTTCACATTCATCTTTCTAGATATCTGCTGTTTACTTCTGGTTTCGCCGTTTTTGAATAAATAACGGTAGTAGTAGTAGTAGTTGTAGTTGTTGTAGTAGTAGTAGTAGTAGTAGTAGTAGTAGTAGTCTCGTCTGTTAATTCTAAAATTGTTTTCAAGTTTGCTTAAAAGGGTAGAATAGGACGCCGAATTGGTTGGTGCTAAACTTATCAGCGACTTGGTATTTCTTGTATGAAGTATTTAGAGGCCCGATTCCCAATACTGGTTAATCATCTTCAAATAATCAACGACTCCAAACCTTCAATTCAACGTTTTCAGTATTCTGAGGGAGGAGATATAAGCGACGAAATGGACTTGAAACAATATGACGTGGATGATACTGACTAAAGATTAGGCTCGTGATAGCCTCAGTGTAAAATCAGTGAAGATTCCCGGCCACATGCATTCTCTCGGGCAATTATAAACCTCTCGAACCGGGCAGAGCAAGGCAGAATATTGAAGCCTTTCTCGGTAAAAACTGGTTTCATATACACTTAAGAAATGGTTAGCGAATTATGCAACTTACAACCATAGGTACCCTGAACACGGAATTTAACCGTCACCAGGTATCATTCAGTAACGCGGTACTGTAGACATTTGAATTGGGTGGTACAAATTAAACAAGAAGACTGCGATAGTTTGACCACTGGGTTATAGTTATGGGAGCAGTTGAGATCGACCTTTTGCAGGCTATTGGTCTTAGATAGGCAGGCGGGCGGTAGCGTCACGGGGTCAGATGTAGTTGTTCGGTGAAACGAACCTCTTGGCAGACGTTCTGCCATCACACTCTCAATTTCATTTGTATTGATCCGAGCATAATTTTCATTGATTCTGGCTGGAATCAACAGTTAGGTCAACAAAATTATTTCTGAAAATGCAACTCATGTTTCAGCCAAGTTAGAGCGACGACCACAACAAATTACACGAACTGTTGATTGTGATAATGCACTTTGGTCATGCAGGAGAAATGTTCAAAAGTCGACTCAGCCAGATTGATCAAAGAGAGTGCAAAGGACGCGATTGACAACAAACATCAACAACACATTTTTGTATTCATTTTGAAAGAATGTGTTCTATAGCCTACATATTCGAATATAAGTAGTATAGCTGAAAGCAAATGTGCATAAACTGAAGGGTTGATCTCAAAGTCAGGTAGACTGGAAGTCAAAAATGACTATTGGAGACGTGTCACCAAAAAGACTAGCGTTGCACGACGTCAGTAAATTTAGATACACGTTGGCCGTGCAAAATATTGTTTGCTTTAGTGACTGAGTGTTTTCACACACAGATGAGTATGCAGCCGGTGCAACCTAGTAAAAGTGTTATAATTTTGAGCACAAATGAAACGGTTTGTATCAAAGTCTGATCATTGAAGGGTGAACGCCTTAAACCACCTCCCTCACCTTTTGTGAGAAATACGAAAGTTGACCAGAAGAGTTTCTTCGTTTACCTGCTTGAAGCATAACGTAATCTGATCACTTCTGTCTTCCGCTTGGCTAGATGCTCGCCTTAGTTAAGCACTAGAAAGGTGGACAAGCACGTCAAGCGTAGTCAGAGGTGCACGTGATTGAGGCTGAGATACAAGCGCTCCCACGCGAAACGTAGCGTCCACGTGGTTGTTTAAATAATCCACTTCCACCACACTAAGCGATCAACGCCTAAAACAACAGCACGGTGGAACTGGTTGAGAGCATGCGTTTTAAGCGTTTTATTTTTCTGCACAGCTTCAAGTTAGATTTCCGAACATCAAGAACACGAGATTGTCATTCGTCTGTATACCTCACTAGTCAATGGGGACAGTCCAGTGATTCAACAGTTGACACACCAGTGTCTTACATCACCAGCTGAGGGTAAGGCAACTGGTGGTTGTGTTGTTTCACTAGTGGGGTAGTACTGAGCACATTACCTAAAGTAGTTGTCTACATGGTTTGCCGTCTATCAAGGTAGCCCTCCAATCGCATTTCTGGGCGGTTGAGTACTCGCGCTCATTGAGTCATGTGGCACTATCTGCATGAACACGTGAGTTCTATGACCGCAACTGTCAGACAAGGATTACCGGAATTATTGGAGTATTGACTGCTGTTCAAAGTCGGTAAGTGACTGCTACTCTCTCATTCTCTCGATTGCTCGAAAATGTGCTAGACATCCTTTGGGATCCGTAAGTGTTAGGCAAGGCGGGATGATGATTAGATGCAGGCGGTGTATTTTCAAGTTGACTACAACTCATACCTGATTGCAGCGTTCGCATTCAGATAGAAAACAAGCACTAGAGCTTTAGTGAAACTATTGATGTGTTATGCGGTTAAGAGTGACCACAATCAGATAATTGGGGAGCAAAGCCAAGTGTACGCTATTTTTAACCTGGTCTCCTGGATGTACACAATGTGTCGGTGTTTGCATCCGTTCACTGATTACGCTGTCATGACGGAATGCGCTGAGGGTGTTGCAGACTGGATGTACTAAGATGCCGATTGCAAGTCAAGTGCGTTATTTGGTTGGAAAAGTGCCTAATTGTTGGTGTGCGCGTCTGTCTGAATGATCGCTCCTGATATTTTTTGCGCAGACCCAGCAAAAAATCGTTAGGTGGAGCGAATCAACTCCACTATGGCCAGTCGTGCAGAAACCTAAGTAAGCGAGAAATCCGACTGTAGATCCACGAATAATTGCAACCAAATCCCTAAAAGTTCATTCTACTTTCATGAATCGCGCAGTGCTTGCATATAGTCAATTGTCTAATCAGTAAGTTGGTTCCGTTCGACCAAGGAAAATCCTTAACAGTTCTATAAGGCTGCATCACATTGTTGGACAGGTCGCGTACTGATCACGCAGAAACTCATTAGTTCTGACTATATGTAATCTTGTGCAGTACCTTTAAGGATCTCAAACTGCATCAATGGCTCTCTCATTGATGGGACTATGCCGGGTCAGGTAGCAATCCTGCGAACCGAACAGGTGAGCCCAGCTTGTGAACAGCGAGCTGCCTGGTGGTACAGTAGTTCGCTGAGGCTGACACGATCTGCCGAACTCATGTTCCAGAATTGTCGATGTAAATGATTAATGTGTGGTTTAATGTCCTCGCTTCAGTAACGATGTTTGACTCCGATGCATAAACACAGAAACTGTAGTGTATATCTGATGAGATACAACCACAGGCGTCAGGTCATAAGACTTACAGTCTGCTGTCATCTGGCTGTGGACTAGTGATGGAATTATTTGTAATAGGATCACCCTTGAGGCGTTAGTAAGTATCCACAAAATGAAGTAGAAGCTTGCGCAAAGGAAAATATGCTAGAAGTTTCTCCTTGAAGTTTCCTGAATACTTCCGGTTCTCCGAAACAATAAACATTGATGAGTCATCACTCCATTCGTAATTAATGGTAGAACATGTCTGATGCTAAGACCATTCTGCTCCTCAAAACAAACTTTATTAAGAAAGAAATTCCAGCACCTGAAATTCAGTTAAAAGTCATTGTTATTTTCTGAGAGATGAACCACATGTTTTGTACCTAGCTGGAAACAATGTGAGAAATTGTTTATCGTAAACGGGAACCTTTCAGTACAATCGTATCCGAATGGGTTTGTGACGTACTGACCAAATAAGTTATCAACTCTTTGTTGAACTAATGTCTGGGCACAACAACGTAGCAAACAAGACTCGTTTTCGGTGTTTGATCATCAGGCTAATTACAAAGTAACAAACTTAAGAACAATAACTAGGGCGATTCAAAAAAGTGGTCAGTAAAGGTTATGGACGTCATGCAGGTCATTACTTATGCAACCATTTTTACGCACTCTGAGCCTGATTGAATGTAGGCTTCGGAAGATAGTGTCCGTAGGATCTTCTCAACACAGAGGCCAGAGATGTACAGTCGATTACTAAGGACCTCAGTAACGGCTCACCTTTGGAATCTCATCATTTTCGGCCGATTTCATGGCACTTAGTACACAATAAAAAGACATCTTCCTTACTGACGGAATGATTAGGAACCCTGCTTGGGCAGTCAATCTCCCGATTCCTTCAGTGAATAAATTATGCCACACTTGATTGGGTCAGTAGCTAGCTTGAGATGTGAAATTTCTGTATTTCTGGCGTGGCATTCTAGCCCAGCTGTTGGAGCATTTGCCCAGAACGCTCAACGGAATTCGAGTGGGGATGTGGTTGGTTGGCTGGTTGGCTGGATTGTCTTTAGAGAGGCGGAGCCAATGCCGTACAAACTGGTGAATTGTACATTCCACAGGTTTGAACGCGCTCCGGTAGACTAGACTCAGAACTGGTGATCGATTCATCATCGGGATCAGATGTTGTCTCAATAGTTCTAAGCGTTCATGTGGTTTCAAGGGCACTTTGGGGGATCGGTCCGACATCACGCGAAGCTGCAGACGGCCATTGGTGAGTGATTTGCCTTCTCAGGTGAACGGGATACGTGGATGCGTCATCGTGTCAGAGGCGCACAGCGAGTGGATGATGTCCGGGACGAACTGAATAGACTCGTTAGAGATGGCGGTTACGTTGTTTTTATCGTAACCGCGGATGATCAACAGCTTCGTATTGCGCGCGTTGATCTGCGACCCGGGGAGTTCCGGAGCACTGGTGGCGGGTGCAAGCTCCTCGGAGAGAGGAGTAGGATGTTCAACCAGACGGGTCAGATCGTG
Source organism: Paragonimus westermani (assembly GCA_008508345.1). Lineage (NCBI taxonomy): Eukaryota > Metazoa > Platyhelminthes > Trematoda > Plagiorchiida > Troglotrematidae > Paragonimus > Paragonimus westermani. Next base: position 15,805 of record QNGE01003082.1, on the reverse strand, counting down.
GGCGTGGGCGAAACCGCCGACCAGTGTATTGTGGAACTGGTAGCCAAACTCCGGTCGGGAGACAGCTAGGACCTCATCCATTGACATGATGACAGTATGCTTCCCTGACGAGCACCATGCTGGGATCGGAGGACGGAGATTCCGAGAGTGTCGGATGCGTTCCAGTAGGATTGGGCAATGGAGAGGAGCAATGTAGATGTGGAGGAGCATCTGCTGATCGAGTTCCGAGCGGTAGAATCGAACGCGTTGGGCACGTCGGCAGATGCCGCACACATGCTGGAAGACGTGACGCCCGAGTTCCGGAGCGGTGCGTGAAGCAGTGAGGTTGCCTCAAGACGACCGTCACGGTGTAGGAATGCAAGCTGCAGAGCGGGCATTTGCAGGCGCGTATTCCAACAACCGGCCACTATCTTGTGGAAACAACGTATCAGTGTTGAAGATACGGCGGTAGGTGTGAGCACGGTGGTTGATGGTGGATTGTTCAGTTTGGGTACGAGTGTGATGCGTGAGCGACATAGATGGATTGATCAGCTTTGAGTTAGGGAGAAGAGGATGAAGTATCCGGCCAGGACACTGGTGTTCATGCGCTCCAAATGTTTGAACGAACGTTTGTCTAAACCTGCAATCGTGTTCTCCACGTTCTCCGGAGTGTATGATACTTCTCGTCCGGTGATCAGGTCGACCAGGGGCTAGTCCGGAAGCAGGACCGCGCGAGGTGATCGCACATCCGGGTGCTGATGAGTCGATAATACCTGGAACCATTATTCGTTCGAACCATCCGGAGGCTCGCGATTCGTCTTGTAAGCAGTTCTTCCGTTTTTAGAAAAGGACTGCAAACGCAGTATCTTTCTCACGCTGGTGGTACAGCCTGTGTGTTGATGCATAATTACCTCTGCGTATCTGCATGTCTGTCAAGTGGGTTCTCACGTTGACACGGGCACGTCGTCGGGTGACCAGTCGCCAGGTTTACGGACAAGATTGTGTGGCGTGCATGTTCAACAACGATTTAGCTCGTACCATTTTGAAACTACCTGCACGGCAGATCACTCGAAGTGTCCAGTTGCTCTGGTCACGATATCAGATTTCATGTCAGTCTGCGAGACGGTGATTGGATTGGCCAGTAGGACAGTATTTCTCTGCGAATTCCACTTCGGTTGTGCTTATGTTTTGCTATTCATGTTCCGCGCCATCAAATGATCACTGTATGTAATAACCAGTGCCAATCTCATTCACTCTTACGTTGTTTCAGTGCGGTTTTCCTAACTTGTTTTTTAGTTTCGCGCATACTGCGTTTCTGATGTTTGTCAGATAACCACTCTTTGTCCTTCCTGGTTTTATCCGATATGTGGGAAACTGGTGACGCTAACAATCAATTACGTCGAGCACAACCAAGTGTTTCTATATGGTTGCCAAGACTGACATTAAACGCGATGGTATTGTTGCGTTTTATTAACCAACAGAGCCAAATGGCTTCCTGATTCAGATTTATCCCGTTGATAATTGATATTATCTCGTTTATTTGTTGGCAAACCACCGAATTTTCGCTCAATGTGGAGCTCACATTTATTTTCTGTTGGTTTATAGTTCGGCATAAACAACAGTGAGTGATGGGCGGTGAATTTTAAAGGTCGCCCCGATCCTCAGGATAATGAGCCATCGAGTGTTCAAAGTAAACAAAATTTGCAACCTTCAGTCTGAAAAGTGGATGGATTTGACCGTCGGATATCACCCTGGAAATGCACATGCATATAACCTTCTAATGAAATCTCACATGATGTACGCTCCACGGCGCACGGAAGTAGTATATTTTAACAGTGTACATCCGTTCGAATTATCAGACACTGGTCTAGTTGCACGCTTATTTCAATTCCCATAATCCTATGTGGTTGGAAAGTCGATCTGCGGTCGTATGCCGTAGCGTAACAAGAACTAACCGAGTCCAGGCTACATTGACACTCTGAGGAAGAATGTGCTGAAAAGCTGTAATATTTCTATTCATAGCTGAGGACATGTACTCCATTAAACCCATCCACAAGGCCAAAGCGGACTTACATTTGTCCGATGATCATCTCTGTTACTTAATCTTTCAATTCTCTCAAATTGAAGCGATGACATATACCTCCTCCACTAAGAATATCTGAGAATCTCCGTTTGTTACACACAAAAATTGTACAGTGCGATTTACTATAAACAGAATTATCTGTATGTTACTTCTGCTCATTGTGTGTAATTAGAAATTCTGTAGTTCGCCTGATTGAGTAAGAGGTTTTAAGTCATGTTTCCGTTCACAGGTCTCATCCTCGAAGATACTACCTGTCTTCAAGTTATTCCAGTTTCATTGTCCATCCAAGCGTAAAGAAACATTTTCAGTTTATTACCAATGTTTGGTTCAGCATTACAAACTGTACACCCTGAAATACAGACCAAGTCGTGTGCATACATTACACATACCTGAACAAGATGTGTTTAAATAGCGTGGAGAAATTACCTGTCCCCTCAGAAAACCCGTTGCTATTTCATGCACTTCAGTTAGCCGAGCCTAAAATCACTTTCGGAACAAACAAGGCAATTGTTGATGATAATGTTTGTAGGTGACCTTCATTTACCACTCAAAGTAATCATTCTCAAGAGCACGTAGAATAGTACGTCCCTTGCTCTAATGGTTAACATGTGTTCCCTTTTACTGATATCAATTTCTTACCTTCTCTCAGTCTTCTTTGGCCACTTTGGAGAAGATTTCTCGTAGTATTCATGATATATCCTGTGCGACTAGTAACATACATTCCACCCCGCTTAAGGAATAGGTAGTCAATCTGCCTGGTATGGTTTGCGCCAAATTGCACTTCATAAGCCCATCATTCACTCAGTTATGCTTTGTTAACAGCTGGTCCAGATAGTGTCCCCGCAAAAAAGAAATTAATATCAGCCGCTGTTTTCTAGTTTAGACCTTAGATCAAAGGAATCCTGGGGTCCATTCAGTCTGACCAACCTCCGTGGGATAAACAGCTGAAAGCTAGCGGATTTGATCATTATGTGTGTACGTTCTGGGAATCAAACACTACCACACTGTACTCCAGAGTGTCGACTGTGGGCTTGACGTGACTTTTATTCTGAATGAGAGTTGTATTCAAGTTGGACATCCACCAACATATACGATGTACATCTATGTTATACAAAAAATTAATACGATTATTTCGTTGGCAACTTTACTCATTCCACTATCAATACTGTAACATCACGCACCTACAAATCGTCATCCATTTTTTGCGAGGAACATTGTTCATTTATTCAATAGACATTTGATGGAAAGTTCACCTACTTTTATTCAAGGTAACCAGAACAAACAACGTGGACCTTTACAATGGGAAATCCTGTGGGACATGACCCGCATTGCGCCATATACATTAGTACAAAACTAGTACAAAACAAACCGTAAACGTATTCACACTTGATAACAGAAATTCAGTTTTCTTCAGAAGATACTGGTCGAAATTCGTCACGGACTCATTTAATCAGATGAGCTTAGCTTTGTCACTACTTATAGATTGAGTTCCGTTAGCTGCATCAAATATCCCGTATTCCGAGTGTTATCAATGATCGTTCAAGCGTCCTGAAAAGAATTTCCTAATGTCAGGATGACGCTGGTAGAGATTTCCGGTATTCAATTTATTATACACTTGTATTGGGGTTAAATACATCAGGGCATATAGCGGTACAGCACAATACCAATGAATTTCAAGTAGTTAGAAACTAACTGTAGGGTGATTTGAATAGTGTCAGTCGGTTTTTCATAATACGATGCTACATCATAACCCTGTCACAGTGACATGTACTGATTGCTGGACTGCCTGATAAAAATGAGCTGATTTATGCATACTCGTTTCCACGTTTGACTAGAAGCTCACTTGATAATGACCGCTAGTGTAACCTGAAATGCTTCCTCAAAAACATATCGTTCGATCTGCATAAGCAAAGTGCTCGAAATGTTCACACATTTAACTACCGTGTACGTGATTGAAGGTAAACCAACAGAACGTAAACTGAATAGTCGGAATAAGGAATTGCAAACAACCCTAGAAATCAGGTTTAATCTTGAATCTCCAGCGCACATAATAAGGCAATTTCACTGAACTGAATACAATAAGCAGCTGTTACACGTGATCCCAAAAAACGTACTGATAGAGTTACATAGGTACGACAAAAGACAGATTTTTTGCTGGCGAGCAGCAAGCAAATCTGATACACGAGTCTTGAAGTCGAACCGTATAACGAATTCCGATTGGTAAGTTCTCAGGTTGTCTTTTATGAGACGGTTTGAGTAATTGGTGGATCAGATCAGTTTTCATCACGGTCTTTTCTCTTCGGAGAACTGCCTACATTCACATTTGCCAACGAAGATAATTTTTGTGACTCAGCGGTTAGCTATTGGGACAAATACGTTCGGTCAAGACCACTGTCACGAATTTGGTCATCAGCAGGATGCATGAACTAGACTATTCTTTGCGAGTGAACCGACCTTTGGAGAACCTCTACATAGCCTCTACATGCGCCATTTCGTAAAGTGCGTGACAGAGGAACTGAAGGTCTCAGACAGACGATTCGATGTGCACTTCGGTTGTTAAAGTGCTGGTATCAATACAGTAATCCAGATAACAGTAGAACCAACACCCGATCAGTATCCAAGTAATTGACAGATTAATGTCTTATTCAGAAAGTGTTATTGGTTAAGTAATGTGTGTGGTGGCAACAGGCTCTGTAACGTCTTATCAGTTGAAAACACCATGTGATGAAACAGATAAGGTTATCAACAAATAAGTACGTATTAATATCACGTATTAGCAGAACAGTCGAAAACGTCAAGCTGCATGATTTCTGGTCAGGTAAATTTCCTGACATAACATCAAATGCACATTACATAACAGGAGAATGTTAGGCGAGAAACTATGGTCAGATGTGGAACCGAATCTACAGGGGGGATGTGCGAGTGTGTCGTACGCTAATCGGTCAGTATCATCAATACCATGATGGTGCTAAGCTAACAAACGAGTAGATCTATACATACAGAGGTGGACGCCAATAGTTTAGTGCAATCGCTTCACCACACTGCACTAATCGGTGCTTATCAGCTCCGTAAACAGCTGTTAATGCCTGCGTGGAATCCACCTGGTGCTGTCCCTTCATGAGATGAGCGATCATTGATGTCGGAGGCTTCTTGTGCGCACACATGCTTATACTTATGCCAGTTACTTTCTCACCCATGCTGAGATTTGTCCGGGAATTCGCAACTCCTTCGTGACAACGTAGTCGACCAGGGAACTATGTGTATGCAGTGTTAGAAAATTCAGACTACCAAAATCGGACACGAGTCCGTCACAATCTTGTTCTGAACAGGGAAAGATGGATTACAACTCTAGAGCGACGTAACAAACTGTAACAGAAGTCCCTGTCTCTGACTTCTGATAACAGGAAATGAATTTAACTAGTGTTTCAAGTGCCTAACAATTTTCGTAACCAAAACCCTCCCCTGCGCTCGTTATCCATTCCTGATGAAATGGATTTTATTTTCTGACTAGTGATTAATATTACTAAAAGTCTATATGCACTTTTCGGGCAATAATGAGAAGTTCAGTCTGTTGAACGTACTAGAACCGTAGAGCTTTTTTGATCACATGTTTTCCGGTCAAAACTTTACCGATTCTGATATTTATTCTCTAACATGTGTTTAACGACTGTGACCATTTATTACCCTAACGGTCGGCGTAAAATGGATACCAATCACGATTGACATCATCTTCGGTATTAACAAGGGCTTTCAGTCAGCCAATATTTAAAAAATACCAGACTGAAGTTCCCTCTTCCTCAAAACTAGACAGTAGTGCACACCCTTCACACGACATGGATTAGAACTCCTACAATGTTTTCATGAGGCGGCCCTGTCACTGGTCCCACATTGACCAAAACTGAAATATCACGCACAAAACTCAGCCACATTTGTTCGGGAAAAGTGTTCAGATTATCCGATCATCTTTTGTGAGAAGACGGTAACCGTTCCGCCAACTTAGGTCGATGACCCAATGAGTCAGAACTTCCCTTGGATTTCAAGCTAAAATCACAAAACTGATTGTTTCGGTTACTGCTACGTATTGAGGAATCTTGGCTGATACAGTTGGAACAGTACCCACAACTGTCTGTGGCTTTCGCATCCCTATAGCCGTTTTAGCTAACCGTAGACTAGACTTGAGTTTTCCCTGTCAACAGTCCACAAGTTTATCAGGGCCGGGATTTGAAATCCCAACGTGCTTTCATGTGGCAATCGTACTGATCACTGCTCTATTCAGATCACACTGAACACGACCGAATTACCGTATTTTACGGTTACAATGAGCATAAGGAACCAAATTTGTGGGGAAACGTTAATAAGTTAAAGCTCTCATCTTTCAAACCCATGGCATGAACTAACTTGCTCGTGTTGTGAGAAATCGTGTCTATATACATGAACGGATATGTTACTGAGGCAGCTTGAGTTATACTGACTTGACATAGGTCAGATTTGATCTTGGCTTTCGAACTCCAATAGTATTTCCAACAGAGCCCTTTCGAGAGGTGATTGTGGCTGAGAATTCGAATGCAGTAATTTGATCGTGACTAACTTGAAGACGGTAGAACAGTGGTTCACACGGTTGTTCCAGGAAAGCATGGGACGAAGTCAAAATCTCGATTCCTAAAGCGATATTGGCAGGTAGCCTAAGAGAGGGTGAAAATCCCGCCACCTACCTTGAGCCTAATTATAACTTCGACAAAAAACCCAGGTCGTTTGGCATCCAACCAACTGTTGCGATCGGTTTGTAGAATCGAGGTGCCGTTGTACAAGCGGGTATATTGACGATTGTGTCTACAACCGGTAGGGGTGCACCAACGCTTCGGTCGGTCTGTTCACAACGATGGGTGACTGTAGTGTGTTTATCCAGGTGCCGCGTGAGACTAATGGACGTCCAGTGTTTGTCATCCGTTATAGAATGGTGACCACAAAACAACACATCCGAAAGGGGACAAAAACGTTGGATTAGGACTGTCAGTTGTTTGCTATTGACAAAAGTAATCAGGAGGTGTTAAATGAAACACAAAACTTCTGTTGCTCACTGAACATGCTCAAGGACTGATTGGCTGTTCGACTTAGTTCCTAGACAACTGAAATGGACGAGTGAACTGAACGCCCGTTCGAGACACGGTCTGCTATTTCTCCACTGTTCAAACCAAAAACAAACGTGGAAGTATTTATCATCCACAAAAATTCGTTCCATTACTCTCCGCGAACTCCGATTCCAATTGAATCAGCAAAAACTAACTGCATCGCACACAACCCACATGATGACAGTCACCAAGCGGAGGGGATAATGACCTAGAAACAACTTCCATACAGTTCTCGAAGCATTTTCTGTTACGTATACCCGGAAGAACTGTACGAGTTAGGAAACGATCAAAAACAACCGACAGATAGACATTCGAACTTGACGGTACAGAACTTACAACGGCAGGTATGACGTAGACCAGACGAATGTTTATAATTGGTAGATTTTGAAGGTTATTAAGGCAGCGTTAATTGCCCATGGACAGGCGCTATTCATCTGTTCTCACGTTAACTGGTCATATCACTAAAATCCCACAATAAATAAAAACGCACAACTGACTTTCAGTCTATTTTTCACCCCGTTTATGCGGGTGGAAATGCAGGTTGTAAATCAGTTACACTCAAATTCCTCCTTAACAAGCATCGATTGTAGAAGTCGTGGCCCAGCGGGTAAGAACTGTGGCTCATAGCACAAAAGGTTTATGGTCTGATACCCCATTGAGACTATTTCTACTTGGTGATTCCAAACATCGATGAAGCTGGTCGCAGATTGGACACCACGAGTCAGTGATCACGCAAAGTTTTAGTGTAGTCACTTAACTGTATGTAGTACTGCTTGATGGGTTGTTGCTTGGTACATTTTCCGCCTCATATTCTCTATCACTATGATTGTTGTTGAACTTCTGAAATCGAAAGTACCCATGGGTTTATAAGTTTCCTTTAAAACGTCAGCGTACATTTCGATGCAAATAAGCACATTCGACTTACTCAAATCTATGTGCACTTCTTGTGAAACCAGTTAATCGTATGGCTGTACAAACTACAAGCTTTCCCAGTGTGTTTTTAAGGATCTAAGAAATCTAACTGGACCAAACGGTCGGATCACATAGTTTTCATTACTTTTATACTATTCCGCTTACTGATGTTGTTCAGCGGAGTATATCCGTCGAACGACCAGACCCTTCTCCAATCGGATTAAAGGGCATCACGCAGCTTAGATCCGAATCAGTGTCACTGAATCAACCAATAGTGCAGTCGTATAACATCCCGCAGTAAACAGCCACCAAGTAGACGTGTCAGAGGCTATCTAGGTCGGGCGTGGGGTCTAAGTCAGTCAATCAAAGTCTATCAGTCGATGGATTTCGGTAACGACCATGTCAATTGCAATGAGGTCACCTAACCCAGTGCTTTGTTCACAGAAGCAATTCATTCAGGTCTTGCAACTCTCCGGGCCTGGACTTGTACTCACTCATCACCCACTGGCATACACACGGAACGTAAACCTGTCCTGTGTTCGGAACAGCTAATGATGATCTTTCTGTACGCCCATAGGTGTTTGACTGTTGCGACTGCGATTTTGACCAGACATCTGAGTCGGTTTCAAATATCCCTCATAAATACATTGACCCGATGGTGAATTATGGAAAACATGTTCATGTTCTGTGTACTTTAACTAAATGGGAACTCTTGTCTTTGTAATTTGGCAATGTATGCTCAATTTATAATCCAAACACCTTGACTGCCGCTCCATAGCTCAGTGTCAACATTCGTCAGCCGTTTCTCATCGGTTTGGACAATGTGAGCTGTCCAATAGGCACACCAGACTCGAGCTGCGCTCTTATCATAGCTTATCAGTGATGCATATCCTTGTCCGGATCGGAGTTCACACTCTGACTCTCTTCCTTGTGTTAACGTTGGTATTGCTTAAATGGCTTCAAGGGTCCGTTGCAAAAGACATTGTCTGAGGCCCAGTTATTAGTGGGAAACGATGCGGCTCGCTTATAATAAAGGCTACGAGGTCATACGCTGATTCATTTCACGATTTGAAACATTGGGTTCCCTTCAATAATTTCATCAGCGCAGAAAGAAAACATATGTTGCGATGTGTTAACATTTCGTTTACTCTCATCAGTTGCAAGTTATATATGACAGACAATTAGAGATAGACAGGGTATGGGCACGCATACAATCACACCACGTATTATGTCATCACCAGCACGGCAACCCTATAGGTTGCTTCACCCACTTTTATGCACATGACGCCGGCTGGTGAGTTCTAATCAGCACGGCTTCGCTGAAGGCCAGTAGTTTCGGTTTCCGCTGACCTAACAATATTTTGAAAGAGTTGAGTGGGACCACCTGGTGACCTGTTATCATGAGGTGTCTGGCAATCGAGGATGCGGGGCTTCGAGTAACCGAGTCACCGGTTTCCAGTTGTTGTGTCATGTTGTGCCATATTGTGTCGTGCAATAATTTGATCTGGTATACACAACGTTGTTACCCTTTCTGAGAGGTCCATAGCAAAATGTCTGTAAAAACAGGTTTTCACGAAGTTACGTTCAGCATGTGCGCATCGAAGTATAAAGAAACCGGTGATATTTGCAGTCATGATACACGAGATTCGGAAAACTTCAGTTCTGTTTGAACGAGGTTCAACCAGAAGTCACTACTACGTTTGGTGCAGTAACGGCATATGATTGTCCTGCAGTCAATATCGTTGCCACAACCGGGACTCAACTTGCGGCTACGCATTCATGAGACAATCGCTTTGGCTACTGTGCAATTGGCCTTTCGTTAGGCACGACTGAACTATCATATGTAAACTCTTAGACCCATATGACACACTTTCTAAATTTGCATTCGGTAAGTCAATAGTGCTTATAATGAGATCATCTTACAGTGATCTACACCTGCATTAAGTGGTCCACTTATTGGCAAGTAAGCCGGTTTGACGTATGTTGTGTTCAAGGAGATCAAGCATGTCAGTGCAGATAAGCATTGGGTTCCTGCAACATGCGTATACCATTGAAGATATGCGAGGGATTGAGGTGTGTTTCACTCTGTGTGTAGTTCTTCATGGTATGTTCAACTTGCTTGGGGTGGTTTGTTCCTTGTTTGGAATGAACATTCCGTATTATGAAGAGTATGTGGACAGTACATACTTTTCGGTACCAGCGGGTACGTTTCGACGTTTCACGACAGCTTCTGTCGTGTTGCTGCACGAACAGAAAGGAGAAAATCGAACTGAAAACATTCTGTAACGCCCAAAAGTAACCTCGTAAGTACAGCATGAATATGAGTATAACAACTAGTGAAAGAAAGGTTAACCTGATAAATCGAGCGGTATCACACTGAGAAGGGCGATTCAGTGGACATGAACAGGTGCACAGCTTGAGTTAACACAGCATTTCTGTCTGTGATCGGTGAGGTTGACTCATAGGATTCCGAAAGGCTATATCGACCAATCTGAGAAACACGGGGGTAATGTCTCTACCTTTGACTGAGGATCGATGTTGCCGCCAAAGCTCTCCTACTCCTAAAAATAAAACACCACCACTAAAAGGGGTTCATCTACATACAAAGTGACAGTCTCGGTCTTATGCTAACCTACCGAGACTGCATCAGAAAATCACAGTTCAGGCGTGTAAAAAAGTGAGCTGAGGTCACGTTACCATCTACAAGATTTTGGCATAACATTTAAGGATAAATCCTGCCAATGCAAGTTGAAAGTTGAAATCTGTCACCGATCGTACTTATCTCGCATCGGAATCGGGTTTGCTACTTTCATCCGCAGGATTAGTCTCCATTGTTCTGATCGTTCTTCCTAGGAAAACTGTTCATCTCATGTGATCTACCAGTTCACCTGCAGTTGTGGTGACATACATTGGCAGACCGAAACTTACGACAGAGGAAGGCGGAGTGTAGCCTCAGGTGGCTAGTGCGAACAATGACTCAAAGCGGGTCGACATATCAACACCCGAACAAGAATCTTGCGTCTTCGATCAAGAAACACTTAATCGCAACAGGTCATTTGGTTGATCCCGTCACTTCGGCTATGGTCCTGTTACGTAATCGCAACCTTGAAGTGGCGTTGTTAACCTAGCGCCACTCACTGGTCTTTTGTTCGCAAAAGGTGCTAACACTGAAACGGTTTTCCTCACCCTGATTGCACCTATGTGATGTTCGTTCATTTCATTTTGTCGCTATGCCCCAAACCTATAAAACCGGAAGTTTTATGTGAATGACTAATGAGAATAAATGAAGTGCTTGCATCTCACCATGTAGTCTTTATTGCCGTCTTGAAGTGGATAAGGTGAACTCAGTGTTTTAATTTACTTTGTTTGTCCGCATAACTGGAATCTTTGTCTGAACTGTCAAGTTGACCACAGTCGCACTGTCTGTCCCTCAACACAGCCTAGCGTGTCAGCACATTGTGATCAATATCAGCAGCTTCCTAATAGTTGCTTACTCTTTCGTATAAATAAAAATCATTCACCTGGATTAATATCTACTACTTAATGCAACCACTTAATCTCACTAATGCCTGTGAGGAAAGTAGGAAGCTATCGTTTTTTATCTGATGTTCAAAACTAGCCGCCACTACACATCACTTAATCTATCGACTTGTCGGTGTACATGGGTTCACCTACCGGTTTTATTGTTCGCCATCAACTTTCCTTAGTTTGTGTCCAGGACCTTTATGCTCTGTTACAGCATTACTGTATCTAACAGGTTTGCGAGACAGTCCTCGAAAACAGTTAGACGAGTTTTTGATTTCACAGGTTGTATTGCGTGAAAATGTCATACCTATAATTCTGACGATAATCACGCGCTGGTTCAGACTTACATCAGCTAATTAGAATGATTGACAAAGTGGCTGTCCCACCATTTGGTTAGAAAGATAGATTTTAGATGAGACCCAACTGTGAAAAGTCAGGGCTTCGGCTGGATTCGAACCAGCGACAGACACAGCATGCCTCAACGCGGCAAG
>QNGE01003081.1:40676-94281 GCA_008508345.1 Paragonimus westermani | reverse complement strand
TATCTCTGGCCACCAACACATTTGTCGAGCCAGAGGTTTCATTTTCACCCTACCCAAGTGACCTTTGTGTAAGCCATCCATAGCCGCCTTTCGTAGTGGTGGCGGAATGACCAACTGATCTCTCCAACGCAGCACACCATCAGGTTGTATTGACAACTCCTCTCGGTTCTGAAATAGTATTGGGCGTTTCTTCTTAATATTTGACGATCAACCGTTCGTCATCGCGACAATTACCGTGTCATAATAGTTTTCAGTTGTTCGGACTTACTCTTTACTGTTGGGTCATTGTTTGTGTACCTTGGTTTAACTTGCGACTAATCGCTCCGTCATCATGCAGCTTGTCATGCATGACCGTGGTCACGAAAATGGTCCGTGTTCGAAGTTGTAACTTGAATGGAGTCAATATCGAGGTCTGCTGGTACTTCTTTCCACTAATTTTTCTTAATAATTTTTGTTTCGAAGCCTTTACGCTTGAATTTTTTGGACCTCAGTCGGTTATTCAGTGGACTCAGAATTCGTAGACCACCACTGCATCACGGACAAGAATGCTGAAGACCCAGTCTACCGACATACATGGTGTGTAGACCGAGCTTAGCTCGAGTGACCACCAGGCATCCGGGATTAGCAACGTCCTCCCTACCTTGGGAGCGAATCCGTTACCTCCGACCCATCTCCCGACTAGTTTTGTTGTGACATTCCGTTCTGGAAGAGCTCGAATTTTATCACCGCAGCTTAACCACAAAATATGGACGCCCTCTGCGTTAAATGACGGGTTCTGGATCACTCCATCAGCCTCCATTATTAACTCCTTATGGCCAGTTCAATAGAAAAGCCACATTTTGGGCCATCATACCGAAAGAGAACATTTGGTTGAGAAATGACTCGTCACCTCCTCTTTCTTTCCAAGGTATGCCGCAGAAGATGTGCTTGCAATGTCGTTGCTGTAGCGAGTTATGAAAAATTTCAGCAGTGAAGCCATCTGAACAAAGCGGAATCTTATAGCCACAACAGCATGTATCAATGTGAAGTCGTTGACAACGTTCAACCGAAGCCGTTGCCACTAGCAGATCTAGATGGCCAGTTGATTTTGGAAACGTTAAAGTCCCAGAACAAGCAGGTGGTGGCCTGATTGACTTGCAGTACAAAATGAGTTTTTCGTTCCTCCAAAACCGCTCTCAAGCTCCCATACACCCCGGTGATCCTTTATGGCGGTTAATGGGAAGAAGGCTGGCGACGAGTTAAAGATTCGTGCGACGGCGGTCACAGTCCACGGGTGGCTGCTTCATCGAAAATAGGAACAAATAAAGACAACCACCTTCGATCGTATTACGATCACTGTGATACCGTTGAAACTCACGTGACTGGTTTTCTAACTCTGATCATCTCTTGATCTCTTTCGGTCAGTGAGCAAGAATCCACTGAGTGAATAGCTAATTTCAGTTCGTCTGCCTTGTTGAGCTGGCAGCATACATTCGTCAACATGCTTACAAGCTCTCGAGAGCTGGCATTTTGACCACTGAGGCGTTTATTCGCACCTGGTTCCTCGGAGAAAACCTCTTCAGTGGTTTATGTTAGAGTTTAGATGGCATAGAACGAATGCGGTTTTTGCTGATACAAAACATCTGCGCAACAGTGTCGGCGAAGTCAACTTGGGGCTCACGACATTCTTTCTGGGAGGAATGAGCTTTTGTTTTTCAGTTTAATGTGTAGTGTACGGAGTTAAACACCAGCAGATTTTGATGGTACTATTGCCCCAGTCAAGAAACCTCTGCGTCAGAGGGACAGTTATGAATCACCGCTTCATGCCATCCCTTCACAGGGCCGAAATGGAAGAAAATAAATATATGCCCACATCTGCTATACGTATAAGTCTACATGCGGATGAATAGGTAGAGTAGAGAAGAATTGGCTATTTGACGGGCAAAGGTACGCACACAGAAATGCGCAGTAGGGAATGCCGGGACTTGGATCAAGAACCGGAATACTGATCCAGGCAAATCGTAAATGCGACCACTGCTATAAGACTCACGGGAAGGTTGGGCTCGGGGTTGCAGGCTTCGCAGGCTAGCGTCAGAAAGCTGTACATGAGTTCAGTACTGCCGTACTGACTGGCTAGCTTCAAGAAGTGACCTTCAAGTGATCTAGCATTCGCGAGAGTGAGAAGACACTTGCACGTATAGCTCCAGAAAACGAGATGAAGTGTACAGTTGGTCGCTTGTCTCTCTGCCTCATTTCAAGGAAGGAATATTTGGTTAACGAAGCTACGCAAGGTGGAGCTTCGCATTTAGCCCCCGAAGTGCCTTTGTAAAACGTGACTAAGAAGGTCCTGATATACTTTTTTCACTCTCCAGATAAGAAGACCAAACTAGGATCCTTTGTTCAAAACGATGGCTGATAAGGCTTCTACAAAGCTCGACAAAACATGTCCGCTGGAATTTAACGAGCGGACACTTTGAAGAGTCTTCCTGATCGTTTTCAAGAAATCCCAATTAGGTATACAACACGACGATGCCCAGGCAATCTGCCCTCCAGTCTCCGATCTGGAGGTGCGCTGCACCAAGACAATAGCTGAGACCACGTTTGTGTTCCGCACGCTTACCTGCATTCGCAAACAGAAATTTGGTGAGATTTGCTTTGGATAATTGGCCAGCAACGTCCAGACGAGTTTGAGTGGTTCTAGTACCGGCGCTGCAATAAACAACACGCCGGACTCTAATAGTTCTTTTTAACAGTGTTAGGGCAAACTGTACTTCACATGACAGCATTAGTGAAGATGGAATCTTGTGAAACTCCACTACAATCGAGGTTGCCGGGGGATAGAAAGAAGCTTATTCGTATGGAAGAATGGTGTCCGCTTAGATAAGAATCAAAACGGCGGAGAAGACTACTTTCAGCACTACAGCTGTGGAACTTGCCGAGTACGACCAAATGGTTCGCACTACTGCGCTTCCAGTAGAAGTCAAGATATACGGAATCAGTTTTTCACCATTATCAGTGACAGAAGTCTACTGGTCAATAATTTGCTTTAGCAATGCGGAGAATTCCATGTTGCCAATAAAGAAGCTCACGATAACAACTGGTTACACAATAAGCCGTAGAATAAACCCTTGTGCATTTTCGACACCCAATAAAGGAAGCCAGTCGGACAGTTTTTGCAAGGTTGGCTACGCCGTTTACTTCTTTTCGACAGAATTGATAGTTTCCGATTTCCATCATCCGGGTGCCACTCCCAGAACGATGGATTGTGTAGCCACATGGCTTAACTGGCAGTCAACTGTGCGGCTCCATGAACAAGAACCGGAGAGTACAATCAGTGTTGTATTAAGGTGTGAATTCAATCTTCCAAAGCTTCGTAAGCACAGCATATGCTGTCACGAAATTCTTGTGGCGGCGACTAAAACGTACACAACAGAATAGTGATGACGTACGGATTGCAAACACAGCGTTGTAGATGAGTGACAGAAATTCAATAGCTCGGTTAACATAGCGTGTGATCATTCATAAACCAGCTGGCGACAGCAAACCAGCTATGGCTTTAAGTATCTTCGGAACGGACGTGTATAAAACTTTGGGGTGACAGACAACCGCTGAATCAAGCGCCGGTGGAAATCCAGTCATATTTCTAGGGCTAGTTTTGCACGGTGAGTTTGGAATCGCGCACACCGACTTTGATCGCCTCCTGTCCCGACGCTCTAAACTCTGCCTATGCCAGGCGTTTTGTGCTAATCGGCTTTATCATTCGTGACCAAAATTGCTGATGTGGTGGGTGGCGGTCAGAGGTTAGTGAAGTATTCGCACATACCGTCAACAGACTGTGGTGAACCGATTTAGTCTTAGGGGGTTATAACGAAAACTGCATGAAGAGTGTTCTATTTATTTACTGGAAAATATCATCCAAAGAGGTTAGGTAAGGGTGTGTGACCAACGCAAACAAACTCAAAGATTATTACGGAAGGTTCGTTTAGGCCGGGTGGGCTGCACAACGTAAAACTGCCTGTCATCAAGTCCCCATCACCCAGTATAAGCGAAACAGGGAGAAGCATGGCTTTCATCCATCTTGCATAGGCCTTCACATGTTCTGTTAGTGTACCAGCACCACCCGCGGCCAAAAACACGGCAGGTATCACACTAATGGAACCCCTGCACAAACGATCGTGGAGATCAGTTTTGTGGCTGCTTAAGGTCGCCTGCTTTTGGGGAATCAGTACACTAGGTTGGGAATACAAGCTCCTCATCATGCTCAACGTAGAAATATGGGGATTAAATTGTAGCAACAAACCAATCGTGGTAAGGAGATAGTTCAACGAAGCACTGAGATCGTTCCGAAGTTGTGGTAAACATTAGGTGAGTCGGGAAACTAGTATGACAGGAGTTGCGCATATAATGATCAACATCACTGCCTCTACCCAGTGTTCTACCATTCCAAAAAAGAGCGTATCTTCTACACTACAGTCAGAAGCGGGATAATATGGTGATATCCGTAATTCAGTACTTCCAAAGTTAGAGAAACTCAGGGCGCAACTTTCCGTTCGTACACTGGTCAGATGTCTACAATATATACATGTGCATTTGACAGCTTTTTATTCTGATGCACTTTGGGTTGAAGGACTTAGAAGTGGATCGAAATTTTGACAGGACGTTGGGTACAGTGGCAGGATTACAGCCGAGTCTGGATGAGTCGACCGGTATGTACTTTGTGTGACCTCAATCCTACTAGACAACCCAACAAATCAGAAGCTCATGCTTTGAAAATACCTCTTAGCTTCTTCCGTTCCTACTCAGTGTGGTTGGAATAGAGCGGTCTACTTTTGGGAATCTGATTGTCCCAGGGGTCAAAAATCTGAAGTGTATATACATTCTTTTCAGCACCCTTCAGTAATTTTCGGCAGCTCCAGTAATGCTTCAAAACAGAGGGCGGGATTCAAATTATTTTCGCGAAGCAACTTTTCAAGGTTTATGGCAGATGATAGCAGGTTCGACTGAGTTATGTTGTGTTCTGCGTTGTCCATACACACGTTAAAAAGACTTCTGATGACCACGTCTGAAGAATGTCCAGCATCATTTGCAATCCCGGTGAGTGCCGTTGCAGCCGTCGCCCAGTCTGAATTAAATCAAGATGGGTCGAGGTACCTTTGATGAAACGCGGTTTAGAAGCTGTCAAATGTAGTTCTTGAGTTTCTGATGCACTTGCAATCATACCACATACCAGCCTCAGTTTGCTCACGTGTGTTGAATAATATCACACGGTCGGGTGGACAACCAAAATAATGCAAGGCGGATCTAATTGCGTTTAATCACAAAAGTCAAACTCAAGTCCATGGTAGTGGCTATCGCCTAAATGAGGAGAAAGTCTGAGGTACTTGTTGATATCCTCGGGTGCCACTGGATGGGTGATTGGATTTGGAAACAGGGATACCAGTGGCCATCAAGGACGAAGCTAACTAAACATCAGCCACCACCGACGCACACACATCATTTTAGAAGTCCTCGCCTCGTGACCAGATAATACTATCACATCCTGAATGGAGTGTCACATGCTACCAATTGTTGTAGCGTTATGGAGCGTGCCGAATTTGCATGCAGATTCACTAATGGCGACCAGTGGAGTGTTGGTGGTGCCTGAAGAGCTGGTTGACTGTTTGTCCAGAGATCTGTAGTCACCATGGTTAGAATGGATGTGACTCAGTTTGATTTTAGCTGGACAGAGATGCCGAGGAATGAAGATTGAACTAAACACTACAATCGAAGCATCATAACGTACGGTTCATTGCAAGGACCACCTCAGGGCACCACCTGAAGGTTGAACGTTCGACCACTGCGCAATATCCGTAAATCATGGTTGTCAGAGCTAGTTGGTTGAGCCGGAGCATAAGCGAGTTACTGTCTCACTAAACTGATGGCTTTATAGGCAAACGCAATAAAACCATCAGGGTGAGACGAAGAATCCTAGATCTGGCAAAATAGAGATGCAGCAGAAGAATGGGATGGTCGCAAAGGGAAAACTGACAATTTGTCCTGAACTATAATCCACGCAGTTTAGTACATCTAGCGTTCAGTGTTCGATCCTTGAACAGGGAATATATAGATTCCTATATGAGCCCTGTCACGTGAGTACCTCAGAGAAACCATCAGGTTACAAATGTTCGGTTCTCCACTGAGCCTGCATAATTGTGTTTACTTTCACCGTACTTCTTTTGTCAACTTTTCTGTCCACCAAATAACACAAGGACGCAGCCCAGAAAGTACTCTATATGAGAGGCTCTAGACCGCAAGTGCCTCCTTCGCGGTTTTCTCCCTCAGCATCAGTCGACGTTTGCACCCTGTGTTGTGGCCTCCAGAGGAGAACGCCGCGCGTGGCATTGAGCCTCTTTCCCTTCTGAGTGTAGTGTACGCCAATGACATTCCCTCACACGTTCCTTGCTGTGGGGATGTGCGTCAGAGCTTTATCTCACTATTATGATCCTGACTCTTGTCACCGTTTTCTGACCTTCATCCAACTGCAGCGCCCCCTTTACAACTACTCCGCTGCCTGACTTTCCAATATTGGCCTGATATATGTGGCAACTAGAGTGGTTGAAGATGTGGGCTTATTCCTAGTAAAGGACCCATTAACTGCCACAACAGGCCAAGCGTCATTGTGCAGGTTACGTCTGCATTGTTATATCTTGTGTAAAGCTGTGGTAACAGTATTTGAATGACCATCACTTTTTACTTGTCCCAACGAGCTTCCACTTTAATGATGAGAACTCACTCCATTTCAGTGTGCATGTACTCATGCTTTTTGGGGTCAACTAGCGAAGGCAATTCCGAAGCATACCCGAGTAACCGGTCAAGACAGGTCTGCGGGATATATCAGGCTTTTACCGGTTTTATGAAGCGCCCGACTTTGAGGTTGTCAGCCTGAACTATGCAACGACCCACTGATTTTGGTGTAGAACACCGATAAGTACCAAGAGAACAATGGAAGCAGGAGTGAACTCCGTTGAACCCCAAGAGAGACCTCTCACTAGAAAAAAGCTGTCCCATTCGTTCTAACAGGGCAACCACGATTATACAAGACATAATCAGGGCTGGGTTCTTCGCCGTCTGAAGCAGGCCACGTGAGCTACGTTCCTGTGAGTACCACTACCGTCAAGTGGTTATGACCACCCCGCTGCTGGTATTCCTTGCACTCAGTCAGTATGTTTGGTCCATTGACATGTATTATCATCCCGGAAATTTTTTTGAAATTCAGACCCTCAAGATCACCAAGTCTTTAAGATCACTTTGCTGTTACTTTTACCTGGGCGTTGATTAGTGGCGTCCAACTTCTTCCGGTCTCCCAGCGGATTACCCTTAAATTTTGAATAAACAGATCTAACTCACCATTAGATGCACGTTCTCGCATTTTACTGACGACCGTTCTGAGACGTCCTCCGTCTCTCGTGGAGATTCCTCCCAAAAATGAGACAGGGTGAATGCTCGTTTGGTCGGCTGCAAACCATATATTGGATGACCTGACGTGGAAGCCAACTTAGCTACTCAAGTACTTGAAGGTTGAAAGTGTATACCACCGGACTCCTTCAAACAACGTGGTTACGCTCGCGTCAACCCTAGCAGTGTTACATCTAGGCCAGTAGAGAGGCCGGATTTGGATACATATCACCACACGGTCCTCTTCAGAAAGATACAGCGGGCGCAACACTGATCCACCTGAGAATAAATTTCGGTCAACGCCGAGCCGGATTGGTTCCTGCTACACAAGCCGGTGTGCAGTCAGCGTGCAACCGACTTCGCAAACTTCAGATGCCGCAAGTGAGCAGCAAACATTTCAGCATTTCCTGGCGGGTCCTTACTTGACTGCCTCCTCATACGCCGTCAACGTGTTTAGGAAAGCCGTTGGAACCTTCACACAATACAGTACATAGTTTAGGGCTTGCAGAGTTTGTACGAGCGGCGTTCGAGCTTCAACCCTCATCTGACCCACACAGCAGAAAAACGAGACATCAGATCACGTGGAAAGTGATGAGCTCAGGCAAGCCGGTATGTAGAAAGATTGCCCGGCAGAATGCTGGAAAAAGAAAGCGAAAGGGGCGCTTTTATACAACGTATTCTTACGTTTACGAACTTTCGGTGCTCCCAGAAGCCCCTTCTGGAATTTCGGTTCATCGAATGTCTTGCTTCTACCCCTACGGAAACAAAATACGACGTGCTGAAAGCTGGTTCTCAATGTCCCACGAAGTTCACTTCAGACCTACCGTTCGAGTTCTTTGCTGTAGATTCGTAAATCGACTGCAATGTAATGGCACCTGTTGGTCGCAGTGTTTCGGAGCGAGACATTTTGGAATCTGTTGGCTAGCTGTGAGTAGGTTTCAAAGTGGCACTAGAGTGTCCCTGATGCCTTCGGATGTGGACGAACATTCATCAGTTCATGTAGTCATCGTACTGAATGACCCGACCCTTGACGTATTAAAGGTAGTAGTTCTTTTGTTGGACATCAGATAGACCTTTGAAAGACGATTTGAATATTCGTCGTGAACTGCCAACCAATATAAGCGGGCGTCCGCTGTAGTGGGAGTCCTCGAGAAAAAATATTCCGTGGTACTCCTCTGGTGCGCCCGCTAAACGATGATTCAAGTTTGTGAGTGAAATAGCCTGACTACTCTGTTACCAGCCTGGTGGCGCGGTGGTGCATGTCCAATTGTGTCTAGGCGCGCATCTAAGGTGATCGTGTCAGATCAAAAGTATCTATTAGCGGTAGTGTTGTTGTGTAGCGTTTTTAACGCGCGGATTTGGGTTATTAACTGCACAACTAGCCGGGATGACTATCAGAGGTATTGCACAGAAACCTCTAGGTAGATCTGCGCTGCACGAGGATGATTGCGCATGTGACTCATGAGAAACGGCCTTTGTAAACTGTGCACTGCCCAGTGATGCCCATCCGGTGGTGTTCCTGAAAGCAAATATTAACGCTGACAACGGGGCGTCCACCGAAACGTCATTAGTGTCGAATACACGTGGTGAGCGTGTACAGAACCGTCACACGAAGCCACGTTTCCACGTTTTACGTGAGGACCGTCCATCGGAACGGCCTCAATAGATGTTTGTCGGCAAGTGGTGATCGGGAGAAGTCAAAATCTGATATGTGAGGGTTCCTGTTAACTAGCGACAAGGAGGCAGATGGTGAGGTGCACTTTCGGATGAACGGTGAGGAAGTGAAATTTAATCCTGCGGCTCATCGTAGACCGGTCTGGCTGCGCCCAAACAATGTTTCTCATACACGCTTGCCAAAGGGCGGTTTTATCGGCGTTAATCTGTCCGTTGAAGTCAGATTAGTAGGAATCACACTCAGCGGTTGATAGTACCGGTGTCACACGCCGTTGCGGTTAATTCGAGCGTCAGTGTGGCAATCGGAGCTATTGGCGCTGGCTCAAAAGTTTGGTTCACGTTGGTGCGTGGTTCGAAACAGGCTAGTTATTATTGCGTGCTGATGCATATCCCGTTTTTACCATTTGATCACTCAAATTTACGTACTGTTCGTTGTATTTTGTCATATTTACTTGCTTCAAGACCTTTTGAACATTACCAATTGACGAAAGTTGAATATCATATAGTAATGCCCGCTAAGTCAGACACTCTTCAGAAATTGCCAGTCGTCAAGCGATCCTCCCTGCGCAAAATGTGCATGCTGACTGTGAAGAAAGGTGTAAAATCTTCTGGTTGTTCAGCCACCATATGCCCCACTTCTGATATCGCAGAGGAGATCGAGGCTGCTGCTAAAACGGCAGTCTCAACAGCAACGCTTAGCACATCACACGAAAGGCACAACACCAAACCATGTTCAGTTCCCATTACAAATGTAGTCGTAGATCAGGCTAAAAAATTAAAGAAAGTAGAGGCTGAAATAGCAAAACTACACAGTAGAAACGAGGAGCTTGCCGAAATTTTGCACAAACTAGATTCGCTATTGTGCATTGTAGATGCCTCAAGTAACATCCGCCATCAGACTACCCCTAATCACAAAGACCTCGTAGTCGCCGGAACGCTTATTGATACTGTAGCTACGGAATTGCACAAGCGGTCACGTTGTGCAAGCAAAGTTGTGGTGGTTAACGTACCTGACAGAATAACTCTGCTGTCGGTGTGAAGGACCTTACTCAAAGCCAGTAAGATGGAAGAACAAGAGTGCCATTGTTTAAGCCTTCACCAGAAAGTACAGCAGAAGCACTGTCCCTTGTTGCTACAGTTCACAAGTGAACTTGTAGCGAACGAATTTGTCAGAAGACAAGAGGAAATCAGGCGTGGCGCAAATTTTAAGTCCATAAAAGTCTTTGGTGACAAGACGCCACTCCAGAGGGAAATATTGCGAGCCAATATTTCCCGAGAAAAGAACACAGTCAACAATCTCATTGATGTGAATGTAGATCTCGACTGCTCCACGAGTTCAGGGAACCAGCAAGTTACAGCTGGAAACGCTGTTGCGTCGCCCGTCCAGACGAACACTGGAAAACAAACCACGTATAGCTCGGATAACGCCAGGCGCGTTCATGTTTCCAAAACTAAACTCACGACTATTGTTAAAACATATCACCCAATGCTTAACTTCTCCCTCTGTCAACCGTGGCCTTGACTGGAAAAATTCCTAGAAATAAGGCATCCATAGTTACTCAGAACACTGGAGGAAGCAGCATAAATGCCCCCGATAATGACGCGGCTGCGCAAGCACGGCCGTCCACTTCTCAGCAGAGGAATCTCTCTCCGTTATATGAAGTAATCGAAAATACAAACGGCAAATCCAAAGCACATGAACAATGCTCTGAATCAACAATAAGAGTTGTGAGGTGTTCACCAGAGAAC
This sequence comes from Paragonimus westermani, assembly GCA_008508345.1. Taxonomy (NCBI): domain Eukaryota; kingdom Metazoa; phylum Platyhelminthes; class Trematoda; order Plagiorchiida; family Troglotrematidae; genus Paragonimus; species Paragonimus westermani. The sequence continues at coordinate 83,445 of QNGE01003081.1, read as the reverse complement.
AGTATTTCGGATTTGCAATATAAGGGTAAACTAAAGAACTTAACAGGCGTCATGGATCTGGTTTCAAAAACCGCATCCTAAAAAACAACGATTTACATGTAAAACTGCACAATCAGTCTTCCACTGCTTCCAGGCCAACTTACTACTAACTTAGGGGTTACGGTTACCATTCATTATCCAATGGCTCCGTACTAACTCATTCTCCTACCGAAAATAGGAGTGCTACTAGGAGCCAGGTTTCCAATATGTAAACCCCAACAAGTACGTCACTACCTGAATATGTCAACAACACAAATATCCGCCAAACCAGTCCGTTTTTAGTGCACCCCCGATATTTCATCAACCGCCACCCGCCCCCTCCCCAATTCCCCCCTGTCATCCCTACATAATGGCACTCTTCCAGCACTTCCTACCATGGAGCCAAACTTTTACGACATTCACTCGAATATGAGCAGAAACTCGGTACATCCCGTAGATCAGGCCTTTCCATTTGGTATTTCGCATCCCACTGCCCCATCTCTCATGAAGTTCTTTGGCAGTTTATCTGTTGTATCTGACAAAAGGAATTTCGTAAGTTTATTACTAATGGACGCAAGATCGTTGGTTAGTAAGATGCACATTTTCAAACCATTTGTCTTTGTATCTAACCCACATATCATCCTCGTAACTGAGACCTGGTGCTCTCCTGACACCCCATACAGTCAGATGAGCATCGTAGGATATCACATATTTCGTAAGGATCGTCTCATAGGTCGAGGAGGTGGATGCATCATTTACCTGAAAGAGCAATTTTCCGAAGTAACACTTGATGAGTTTATACTGCACAAACTCGAGGAATCTTCGTGTTTAATTTTCTTCATCAGTTCTCGCGAGCTACTTATAGGATGCATCTACAAACCGCCAAATGCTGCGAGCAATGATTTAACTGACCTTATGGAGATAATGAATCATGTGTCCAACATGCCTTGTGAACACAGACTAGCAGGCGGTGACTTTAACATGCCTAATATCTCCTGGACCTCATTCTCTGCTCCAGGAAAACAGGCCGAATTCCTTTCATGCATTCAACTGAATGGTTGGAACCAACATGTCCTAATGCCCACCAGAAAGGGACATATTCTGGGTCTTATATTTACTACTGGTATTTAGTCTGTAGAGATATCCATTCTACAACATTTCCCCGGAAGCAACCATAATATCGCCAACTGTGTGCTTCATTTCAGTACGGCTACCAAACCGACAACTGTATTCTACCGTCCGATCAAATTTGTTGTTTGGAATGCCTTCTCATCCCTAGTAAGATCCTTAAATTGGAACATCTTTTTTCGCACATCAGACCCAAGCATAGCGTCTGGAGAGTTCATCAGACATCTAACGTTTTGTATCGACGTTTTGGCCCCCATTAAATCAAAACGTCTCGGCTCGTATGTACAAGGGAAAATCCTTACTGCGAAAGAGACTGACAGACTTAAAATGCCTAAGTCGAGGTACGGAAGAACACTAGACCTCTCCCTGGTGATGGAACTGAGCAAAATGTTTGAACACATAGAACGTCAGACGCAACTCCATCAAATAAACGAAGAGAAACTTGCGATTAGTAGTGAGCGGAGATGCACGAAACTAGTGCAACTATTGAGACGGAGAAATTCCATGAGGGACTCTGCTATAAGAATTATTACTCTCAAAGACAAAGCAGTTGTCGATGACCATGTAGCGGAGCGAGAAATCTTTAACTCACATTTCGCTGCCTTGTTTAGCATGGAAAGCACCTCATTACCTGCTAATATCCCATCAAAATCAGATACAGTTTTGAGTAATGTTCTAATCGATGTTCGAAGTGTTCGTTCACAGTTAGCTAGCATTAGGCACTCAATCCATCCTGGACCAGATAATATCCCACCAATCGTCGTCAAGCCGGCAGGTGAGGATATACTCATCCTTTTACTTAATTTGTTCAAGCTCTTACTTTTATCCAGCACTTCCATCCTCAGTGGAAAACCTCAATCATTATGCCTCGTCACAAGAGTGGTCCAAGACAGAGCGTTAGTAACTGTCGTCCCATCAACCACACACCAATCTGCTCGAGAATCTTTGAAAGGATAATAAAGGTGCATATAGTCGAGTTCTCAAGGACACAAAACCTTATAAGCCATTAACAGTACGGGTTCCTTCGTAAACGCTCTTGCATGACATGTCAGCTGGAATTCCTAAACCATATATCTAAGTCCGTTGATGCGGGAAATGCGGTAATTATCATACTCATGGACATGCAAAAGGCTTTTGATCATGTGCCTCACAAGCGTCTCTTGATCAAAATAGTATTGTTTGGCATACAAGATCCCTCGTATAGCTGGCTGTCGTCATACTTTGAAGGTCGCACTCAAACAGTCAAAATAGGAGAGCACTGTTCAACACCGAAATCAGTGACTAGTGGGGTGGTCTATGGAAGCGTTCTGGGTCCGTCACTCTTCTTAATGTACATAAATTATCTGTGCGACGTTATTACACATGGCAAGCCCTTTCTGTTTGCTGACTATATCAAAATCGTTTACACGTTCCGTCCGGGCAGTAACATCAATTTCTGTCTACAAAATATACGACAGGACCTAGCGTCCTTGCAGTTGTGGCGCAGAACATGGCTGATTTTCTTCTCAGCGGACAATTCGAACATCCTCACTTATGGTTGTAAATTACCCAATGGTTCTATCCCACTAGAGGGTTGTAGTAATGATACAGCCACTTAGGTCAGAGACCTAGGAATATAGTACTCAAACTCTTGATTTCTCCAAACAAGTATGCTTCTATGTAACGGAAACAAAAGTAAACAATAGGCTGTATCAGAAAGACGTTCAGCCTACCAGCTGCGAAGCTGACGCTCTACAAAATGTGTGCTCGACCTCAACGCGAGCATTGCACATTCATTTATTGTCATTTTTGCAAGTCTAATAGGCTTGTGTTAGAAAACCTTCAACTCTCACTTACAGACAGCGCTGTGAGAAACTTGGTATTGATCCACTTTTGTTGCGTAGACTAAAGTTGCACCTTACGCTGCTGTATAAACTCATACAATTGGATGCGATTACCACAGCGTTCACCGTCCACTCACAACGCAGCCCTCCATATAGTCTAAGAAATAAGGGTTCCACCTCGCCAACCCTGATATCCCGGGAGAGTATACGTGGAAACTTCTTCCCTGTAAAGTATTCCTACATTTGGAATAAACTTCCGAATAAAGTCGGAGCCAGTACCAACATTCAGCGTTTCGAAAGGGTCTGGTTAGCTACCTTACGCTAACGAACACAATGACTACCTTTAAACTCTTCGTATCAACTGATGACCCTTTTGAGTGTGGTCCGAGAAACATTTAGCCGTCAGGTGCGCATTACTTAGATAACCACCCCGCTGTCTAACGCCCCTCGAAATGTGGGGCAAAACGACCTCATGTAAGCTTTAGGTATCGCACGCTTATTACATGCGGCTCTCCAAATCGTCGACTGAATTCTCCGTATGTTCGAACAAATCCCGAGTACGCAGCAAAATGCCACAATAAACAGTATATAAGGTTAAATATTCCAATAACCACAGAAAAATAATAATATCGTGTGAGTTCTTCCTCAAAAACTTCCGCTACCACATTGTTCGTCACAACAAATGTTATAACCCCATACTTTCTCATCTAACGTGTGGAATTACATTCTGCTTCCCGATCAACATATTATCCACTGAGCAAGGAATCTTTTCTACGACGGATGGGCGCACGGAACTTCGTCTGAGATGAACGGTTCGCGGGATGTTTAACGTTTTAACGTTTTCGGGGAAGTGACGAAGTCCTGCGTTGGAATCTGACCAATTGTTCGCTGGATTTTGCGATGTTCCGCCCTGCCTCGCCGAAGCCGACATATCTTGATATTTTTAGGACGCCACTTATATCCCCTAATGACAAGACACTCCAAAGATGCCTTTGGGCGTTCTTCGGGAGTGCATTTCCTTTCGTACACAAAAAACGGGAAAACTCTGATGGAATAAATGTGACCTGACGTTTCAGTGAAATGGTACAAGTGATCTTCCCAAGTGAGATCTGAAAAACATCATATATCATAACATTGGACGTAAAAGTGTTCGAGTGGTCCATTATCGGTAAATCACTCCCGTACGTTGAATCAGCATGGCGGTGAACGATGAGAGCACGTTCAGAAGGATATTGAAGATAAAGTACCGAAAGTATATGTATATGTATAGATAGAAATATATATGGTTATATATATTTATATATATATCTATGTATATTCAGCTTAGGCTGAAGACACAAATTTGTATATATATATATATATGTAAGTATATGTACATACACATATATACGTATATATATATACATATTTCTGTTGAAATATATTTATGTATATATACAAACACGCAAACACATATTTATACATATATATACATATTATTTTTACACACATATATACATATATATATACATATGTATATACATATATATATTATTCTTAAATAGATATATATGTAAAAAACGGAATATATACATATATCAAGTTGTACACAATTTTGTGCACATGCATGTACACGTGCATATAAATATATGTATATTTACGTTTATGTATAGATATACACGTGTTCATCTGTATGTATACAAATATACACAAAAATAAACAAATATATGTATAAAATATATATATACTTATATATGCATAATCATTATTATACACATTTGTTTGCACACACATACGTATATATACATACTCGTGTGTACACTTATATGTGCATATAATTGTATTTATTTGTGCTTTTCTCCAACCCCTCTGGGATAGCCCATTGCCCAATGAGAAAATTGCACTTCAAGATCAGTCCATACCAATTTGAGTTTCGCGGGTACGAAAGGAAATAAGCTCCCGCATTCTTCCCGGGGTGACCTTAAACTATTTGAAGAATTGCCCATCCCACAACCTTGTAAAAAGCAAATTAGTGTAACATCTCACTTGTTCGAGACTGAATCTGTGAGGCGATCGCACTGTTCCATTCTCTGTTACGTGCGTCAAAGTTTCATAAACGACAATCAGTTGCTTTTCGACCACGTCCTTTTTGACGGAAGGCTCTACGTTTTTGTTGCTAACTACGTATTCGTTTTTGTATGGTTTGTAAATATCTGCAGTGATTGCGCATAACCCAGCGTGCTTTTCGCATGTGCGTTGAGAAACATATATAACAATAATACTGGTATATTTCTCAACCCATTTGTGAGAAACACGCTCAGATAAGCGTGATCGGTACACACAATTTAACGTGAACCCCATACCATATACATAATTGTTGATTGTACAAGACACCAATTATGGAGATTGAGTAATAAAACGGACAAATTAATAAAGAAGAATTCTAGTTTATGAAGAGGCAGATGGCTCACTTACTTCTGAAACAGTAATTCACAAGATTTTCAATATTCGATAAAAAATAATAATAATGGTATATTTCTCGACACATTTGTGGGGAACGCACTAAGGAGAGCGTGATCAACGCAGTGATTTTCAGTATATACATAAATGAACACCAAATTTGATAATTGTACGACGAGTCAGCTATGTGAGTAGAGCGACAAAACAGACAAAAACAGACATTATATGGTGGGGAAATTCAAGTCTAGGCAGGAAACTTCGAGCTTCGTGGTTCTGAGAAGATAGTGCTTGGAGTCTGCACGATTCCACAAAATAATTGATTTGTTACATCAATTTGGACTCCACAAGGTGATCGCTGGCCTGATGCTTAAGGTCGTGCCAAAAACCGGTGGTCGGAGGATGAAGAGGATGTATTGGCAAAGAATTTGCCCATTATTCCATGTAGATAGTCCCGAAAGAAAAGTGCAGAAAATTGTTCATGATGTGGGCGAGGTGGGAACCCATATACTTTCGCGAGGAATGCATGGACCTCTGCATAACCCTGCGTCTTGTGGGAATCTTTGTCCTCACGTGGCGCGGATGACCTTGTGTTCTAAGCGATAGGTGAGAATTAGTGTAGGATAGTCATATACCTCGGTGAGCCCCCAGAACTGCTGACCTGAGATTGCTTGCAAACCGAAATCCATTGACAATGCGGATTCAGACAACTCCGAAGCATTATCGGTAAGACCCGGTTGTCTAGAAGTTGAGTATTGACTGGATGAATCGTGAGATAACCTAGAGGCCCCTCTCGCTGAAGTCTGATGTTGACGAAGAGACTCACAGGCAGTGTCCACTGTCAAATGTTCCATCGACACTGTTTTATCAAGTCGTGGCCGTGACATCGGAAGAAAATGGGAATAAACATGATCGCAGAAATGCCTCAGGATATATAACGGGATAACTAACCATAACCAACTGAAAGCTCTGTGATGGCGTTGAAAACTGTGATAATAAGCATGAAGTGTGTACCTCGGGGTGACGCCACACTTATCCTAAGCTCAGATAGCAATAACATCATATCACATTGAAGACCCTTCGTGAGAAATTGGTGAGACAACAGAAGTGATGATTGTTTATCCAAAAAATTGAGCAATGACCCAAAGAAACGTCTTAAAAAGTACACTTGAACCTCCGCGAAGCCTGACGTTGGTGGAACTGCTGATCTATAGTCATCGGAAGCAGATTTTTCAGTTACAAATATACTCAGCGAGTTGTGACAGCGATAGAGCAACTAGGCTGAAATGATTTTCAAAATTAGAGTTCCACCAAGCGACTTCTGCTTTGAACGCAGCGGATATTCACCGATGATTAATCAGCAGATCATTTACCTTCCAGCTATGTCGCAACTGCCAGCAGTTTCAGTAGCACTGTCGTCTGGCCACACGGGTATGCCAATGAACGTTTGAAGGTTACTTGTTAACGGGGTTAGAAATTATCGTAGCAAGAAGGCGTCCAATAAAGCACAATCTTTATTATCCAAATCGCCAGTCCCATGAAACGCGCGCTCTCTCGTTCATGAGCCATAATTCCAACCCGTACACCCCCGGTTTCCGTTCTCACGTCGTGTGCACTTCTAACCGGTTTACGTGTGTGATCGGCGCCTTCTATCGGAGGGTTTTCCGCTTGCCAATCCTCGTCTGTTTGTCCGATTTCGTTGCGCAATGGCTCGTCCGGCTGCTCGTGCTGTCCGCCATCCACCCAGTGTTGGCCTTGACCGTATTCCAACATCGTGTTGAGATGTTCCTCTAAATGTTGGAAAAACCACGCCTCCGATCTGGCCGTCTGTCGTATTTCGCCTGCCCTGCCTCGCCCGTTGGTCCGATCCAGTCAAGCGATGACTCATCCGGTCGCGCACGTTGTTCTTGATTCGATCGCGGCAGACTTTTGAACGTACCTCCCCTCGCGTTGAGGTATTCCGCCGAGCGTTCAAAAACTCGGACCTCCGACCTGACAATCCACCACGTTATCAGTCATACTGGCTGTCACTAGTCTCCAGCCAGTGGAACATTTTTCGAAATTCGCCACTTCTAGTGCTGAGGTTGTACAAGAAAATGTTATGGAATATCACGCCAGACAGATTATAAGACCTAGAATGATCCATTCACTTTTAGGTAAGTTAGGAGCTGGTGGTATATTAACTGCAACTTCGCATCGTTCTCACACAAACACACTTCACAGCGAAATAGACTATTATTACACCTCGAATGTTGTTAAAGGAAACGAAGTCTAATTACACCATTTTACACGTATACACACGCAAGAAAGTCTGCCAACTGTTGATAATCCTGAAGAAAGAAAGAAAATGTTCAAGTTTCTTGTAGATATTAAGGCTGAATAGGTTTCGTGTGCGCCTGACTACTGAATACATGTTGGAACTCTATCTGAAACATAGTGTTGTCATCATGCGGTCATGCATTTCTATTTTGCCAATAAAGGTAGAAGACGTAAATCACGAGATTTCAACATTTCGTTGACTCTCTTCAGTCAAAAACGCAAATATATTGGAGTGTGGAACACGCGGATAACATCAAAAATGGGAACAACCGGCGATTGGGTTCACAAGCGACAAGAACTGTCATTAGTTTGACAGCAGAAAAACTGCGTGAGCCAGCAGATTGTGCACATACAATGCTGGACGGCCAGCAGTGATTAAAACAGCCTTGGAGGAAGCAAGCAAGTTTCGGATTCCGGTTGTGCAACAACATTTCAAACAAGCCAGCCTGGTCTGTGGCCTGTTTCCATGGCACGTTTCCATGACATGACCTGTTTACACGATGTGTTCTACAGTTGATGAGGTCGGATCTCGTCTCAATCGCTCAGCTGTCACCGTCAATTATGTCGTCACGCGCACCAACCACTTAGGCATATGTTCAGCCGTTCTTTTATTAGATGCGGCTTTTTCTGCCGATATTGATGTAACCACAACTGCAAGTGAAATGAGAGGATACATGTGAGACAGAATATTTCAGTGGGTTACAATTATGATTAAACTGAGCAACACTCCTAGTTGCGAGTAGCAACGCAATTCAGTTGCAGGTTATGTAAGAGTTAAAGGAGGCTATACTTTTTGACTCATGTCACTCGGGATACGGTCGTCGTTGAAATGAAGTTGCCATCAATGCTGACCGTCCAGTTCTGTATGTGCACAAACTGCTGACTCGCGCAATTCGATTGACCTCCAACCAACGACAATCCCTGTCTCATACGAACTCATTCACTGACTGTTTCTGTTGCTGATGCCGATGCATGTCCTCTATATTCAGTCGTATCCTGTTTGTGACTGAAGAGTCAGTGAAATGTTAAAATCTCGTAATTTGTCATCTATTATTGATGATTAGTCGGAGAGTTGGTTTGTTTCAAGTTAGCCATCACACACATTTGATCGCATCCTTCGCATTCAGGCCGGGATTTGTACTCCGGCCATGCATTTTGAGGCAACCGTGTTTACCATTGCGCCATTGACCTGACAATAGGCACGACCGAATTGTCAAATCGGAACACTCAACCACTTTCATTTGTGGACAACGACCAGGTTGCCCGATCGGCTTGAAAGAAGACACAGTATTATTGCTTGTGAATTGAATCGAGGCGACTGAATATCTTATATTTTTCCGTTCCGTTGGTACCCACAAAGTGCTGTTATGGGATCATGTACTACACCTCAAAAATTACACTGAAGGTATTTGTAACACTTTAAAAAGTGAGCTAACCCTCAAAATGTGTAGTCTCCGCAAAAGTGGTAGAGAAAAATCTTCACCACAAGCAGCAGAGCGCCCATTCTTGGCGATAAATTACTGGTTCTTCACCGTGATATTTTTGAATTCTCATCCACAGGGATTTCCAGGGTCCTAAGTCGAAATTTTCATCAGCTGTGAAGACTTCATGGATTTGGGCTCGCTAAAGACGACCAGGTGATAAGAACCTTCTGGTACTACAAGTTTATGCTAACACGATTTCAATGTCACGCGAGGATTCACTAAACTAACAAACTGGCCTGAAATATGAAATTTAAGCGTGTGGTAAAGTTTGTTCGTATAAAGGAAAAACATTGGAGGGCATTTTGTGCGCGTTGAGTATTCATTAACTCTTACAAACACTGCCGATTTTTTCTTACCTCGACGGTAACAGCGAGGTTCAAAATTTCGCTCATCAACTTCCAGGATAACTAGTCACTTTTTCAACGGCATTCAGGAGTTCCAGGGGCAGTGGGAAAAGGATTGCCCTGAGGTTTTGTGGTATACAGCGGCAAATTTAATTCGAGCGGGACATCGCGTCGTCTGACTCATCGTAAGTTCAGGAGGCATTTCTGAAGGTCGGATCTCACTAGTTATCACTAATTGTCTCATTTTCATTTCCTTTTTGAAAAGTAGAAGGAATGAAAGGCAAGTTACCATGTCCTGCAATGTCCAACTTCTGTGCTAGAAAGATTCCTCACCGTTCAGGTCTACCACACCACTGTCTGGTTTTGTTACTGAGGATAGCACGATGAGACCCAATCAAACAACTTTCTCTGTCGAACTAGGGCGGCTGTCGGAAGGCAAACGCAACTGGCAGCTCCTATGACGCATGTAATATTTGATATCACCCCAAAAGTAACAACCTGCACGACGGTGCTTCTCACGTATAAGCAGAACGTGTCATTTTAGAATTGGCATGCTCCGTTTGTGTCGTTTGTATTTTTGGACGTCAGAGTCTAGATACCTTTGCTGTTGGTCCAGCGGTGCAGTTTAATCCCCAAAAAGAAACTCAGTAACCGTTTAGCGGTACTCAACATGAGCATGGCCAAAGGGCTAGTGAGTGGAATGAACGCGTGCTGTCTGTCAATGGTGGACCTGAGAGAGAAATTCAGGGACATCATGCGATGAGATGTAAGGAGGTCTCCAAACATATAAGAATAAGGATGAAACGTGTTCTAGTACCACGCTGTTAGATAAAACCGACTGACCTACTGAATGCTCTACAGGCTCTACATCAAAAAGTCTACAAGCCCCGCAGTGATCTTCCGGCCTGACGTGGATGACTCGTGGATAAAACCCCACAGACTTGAGAAAGATTAGCGAGAAAGCCATTGTGGTGATTCAGGAGATGCCAGAAACGGCGAAAGAGCATAGCAACGAATGACAGCGCCCCATGCCGTGATATTTGGCAAACTTGTTGCAGACTGATAAGGTCGCAGAACATGTGGCGATCATTGTTGATCCCGGACGTCTAGTAGTGGTTAGAGCAACGCTTAGTCTTCTCGCAACGTCTATTGATATGCTGGATCCAGGATAGTGGCGTCCGCAAACAACGCGCGCCTGTAAACTCTGAGGTTGTCGGGCAACCGAATCGGATCCAAAAGAGAAGACGGTCGTATTGGCGAGTTTCTTATTGATAAGGTGCTAATGTTCAAAAACAGTATGATAAACCAAATACTGGAAGACATTAGCAAACCTCGATATTGAATCCACCAAATATACACGTTCCGAGATTAACGGTTCGCATAAATATGGTCAGATGCAACAGTCACGTATGGACGAGGCGGTCGGGTAAAAATGAACCCGGGATACATATAAACAAACGTCCGGCAAGGCAAAGTAAGGAAGGAAAACTCTGCGGGACCAATTTTCTACAAGCAAACGGTATGAAGAATTGATTATACATCAAGATCAACATTTACGGGAGAAGCGGTTTGCCACGCGCGTATTTTGAGTGGTGATGTCAGACTGCGAGAAAGGTGCGTAATCAGTATGAAGAATCCCAACGTAAAGAGACGAACCAATGAGAAGGGGATAAACAGGGTAGGGAACGTGGTTACCAACATTTTGTTAACACATTACAATCACCAAACGCTTGCATGTGCAGCTAGTTTAAGGATAAGGAGCATTTTGGCGTTGTTGAATTAACAGAGCAAGATTTTATCAAATATTCGCGGACGTAGACCTTTTTAGGTTGTTTTCACTAGTCCCCGACAAAGTGACAGTTCTGTCAACCGTCTGGACCATGAGCAACGCTGCAAAGGAAGGATTTTATTAAACTGAAATAGCTCATTTTTCATCAGGGAATATGTAGCATTTTCAGTTAGATGACCAACTGGATTTTTGCTTCACTCACGGTGTATGGTGAGAAAATCTCCACATGTTAATCGGACGATAACGGTGTACCGAAGTTCTTCTCCAGAATTAGGGGATTCTGGCGTTCGCCAGGCAGTTTGTTGGAGAATAGACAGCAAGGCCCCTCGGCAACCGGTAAGCTAAATTGGGCACCAGTAAATCATGAACCTAAGGGCCAAGCTATTCTACAAGAACTGACCACACCCTCGAAAACGTTGTTGACGTAGCGATCAAGTCTTCCTTCTATTTGTAATATTTCAGCGAGCCAGTCACAGGTGGCAGCACACAAAATGTCCCACGTTCGCCTTCGAAGCGCAACGGGACCTATCACACAAGATAGAATAACCACAAGCTGACGGAAAAGTGCATTGTTATGACACACACCGAAGGGTTCCCACACATGTTCTTAGTCCACATATATAGAGGATTTTGTGGTCTGGGTAAAAACCACCAATCAGATGTGGTCTCATGCTCACTGACCGCCGAACTGAGGCTATGGTTGGTCATCTTTCTTATCCCGGTGAACGGGAGCGGCCGGCCTATGTGTTTGAAGACCTGGAAGGAAGAGGGTGGGAGTATGTAAGTTGTAAAGCCAAATGGCGGCACACTGCATGCTGTTACACATGGTAATCTCGAGTTAGATCTGAGAAGAGTGAGTCGGAGGAAACAACCCCTGTTTTACATTACCACGTGCACTGCTGGAGACGGACGCAGAGAACTTCGAGCCCTGATTAAAGATGCTGATTTCACTGTGGTTGTCGGATCGTGTCTGAAGTCTAAGTTTGGCGTTGGAAACCGGATGCTGTACTTACGGGACAGATCGACGAGATTGAATAACCGAAAGGGAGTCCCTGCTTCTACTGACTGATCATCACAAACAACGATTTGCCGGGGTATCCATAACGCTTTACCCGCAAGCAATCGTTTGTTTTGTGGAACCGTTTAAGGTAACAGTGACAGTAGCGTGCATCTGTAATAGTTTGCCGGAGAGGTAGTTTGGGAAGAGGAGCTGTTGACAACACTGAGTAATCGGTCACGCGGAACAAAAAGTTCTTTCTTGGAGACATCAATGCACAGGAGGCTGGCCAGAGTGAGGCCCATGAGCCAGAAAAATAATTCGGTGAACCTCTAGTCAAATCCCCATGCTCCACGGCCTTAGACTGACACGTAAGTGAACACATCTCATGGAGGCCTGGTGAGACGGCAGCTCCATTGGACCTGTCAATAACTGGGAACCCGAGTGTAGTAGGCAGTCTGGAGGTCGTAAGTTTAATGGAACTAACCGACCATGTTGCCACTAGGCCGAGGTTTGCGTCAGTCAACGTTCAACCTCCAGCCAACTGTAGGATAGCGACTAACACACCGATACACAGAGGAGGTAGTGAGGAAGAGACTCAAGACTGAAATCCTGCAGGATCCAAGTCAACGATGTTGAAAGTTCTACAATGATCTCGCAAGACAAGATAGGGCTGATGACTTCGCGGCAACTTGACTTTCCAGAGTTAACGGTTCTCCCAGATGAGATCACTCTCCGGCTTAACACGGAGGAATATGGTGAATTTTGCCATTTAGACTGCAAAAATATCCTAAACTCCATAAATCATGCTTTTATTGCCAAAATTAGAGGCGTCCAACAAACATCCTGGTGATTTGTCGTAGATGAATGCATTTCTTTGAGATAGAGGTTTCTGTGGGTGAGCAGAAGGCTCCAGGTAGCACACTAAACATGCCACCGATGGTGCTTCACTAGGGTAAGTCTTGAGCCCCTTGCTGTTTCTAACGTAAATAAGTGATTTTGCGAAGATAATCGGCAATGCTCGCAACATTTTCGTAGATGATATGGAAATCGCAGGACGCCAAATGAGTCTTATTTGCAGCGAGACTTTGGGAAATTCCATCAGTGGGCAGTTGATCAGGAACTGCCGATAAGACTTGTGAACGTTGTGCAACTAACAGGGATGGAGACCTAGGACCTACTTAGAGAGATAGGAGAGTCGGAACAACGCTTGCTTATTTAGGGAACTACCCATATGAGGAACCTAGAAAGTCAGGTTACCTGGGATCCTAGGTGCCCACTCGACGTCCGGTTGCAGCCCGTAAAGCAAGCTGAGCGCACTGTCAAACGGAAAAACGATAGACTGAAAGCGAATCCAAGTCATTATGTCTCTGTTCGAGGCCTACGTGGGGTCGCATCGTGAAAAATGCATGCAGGCCAGAGTTACGACGCTAAAGTTTCAGCAACTGTGCGACGTGAGTTCACAGAGTTATTTGCCGAACTGCAGGGAATGGAATATTACAGGAGGCTCGAACAAAGCTGCTGTGGATTTGAAGATATGTTGTCCTTTTTGCTTTTCCTGTAAAATCCTAGCATCTAACTATAGACGTGAGCCTCTTTTCCATGTATTTTACTGCAACATTTCCCCTCATTCGTAGCAAAACAATCAAATGTTGCCACAGTTTTCTTCACATATCCTGGCTGCAGCGGCCCGGCTTTATAGCATAATGGTCGAAAGATTCACTGTTGTTTTTGTACCAACTTTGTCCCTGCAAAGGGCCATGTTTCATAGTGCGTCGACTATAATGCTCGCCCTCATGAATCTCGTCTTAGTTTACCTCCAGATTTTACCCCGCATTCAGAACAGCCAATCAGGGCAGCACCCACCCCTCAAATGCTACATGTGATGCGCAGTTCTTGAAAGTAAGACTAATAATTTGGTGGCCGCAAACGCCTCGCCGGCGTGCAATGGTAGCACGCTCCACAATTTCGCCACCGGTGTCAGCGCGCACTACCCTACTCGGAGCGTGACTACCTCGCCTCAGCGTAAATCAAATGGTCAAAATGGTCGTATGCGTCAGTGGAGGCCGGTGTCCAGTAGTTGTCACGTCCAATAGGCACACGCATGTCTGTCGCAAAAACGCAATAGTCCGCTGTCTAATGAGATTCCATTGTAATACAGGACCTCCCGGAGCTCCCCGACCCCTCTCCCCAGCTACGCGATGGATTTGATTGCGAACTTTGGCTCGTCCTCTCCGTTGAAACACAAACAAACCTCGATAGTCCATTTCCATTTATGGTGTTCTATGGAACCTGGTTTAGTGCATACAATCAAGCCGAGGCTGATACTGGTTCCTCTTGCAAGAGCTTCGCAGCATTCAAACTGCGCCATTTTGTCTCGTCACACCTTGAACCGATCTACAACGGAGAGGGCAAGTCACAGAAAATCGAAGCACTATTGACCGTTTTCGAGAGGTAACTACCAGAACTGTCTGGGGTGTTCGGGAACTACACTGCACACAGTGTTAATTAACGGAGGTTTCTGGCGTCAGCCCCAAGGTTAGAAAATGTGCTTTCACCGAACACATTGTGAATTTCGCGCGGTAGCCTGATCCCAAATGAATCCCTGCAACGTCTCTTTAAATTCACCGTGACCGCCCCTCAGTTAGCCGCCTTTATGCTGCAGCGTTTTTATCATGGGCGCCATCGTATCCCAAGAAACATTTCGACCGTTCAGAGACGAAAGTGAAAGTTAAGGAGCTGAATACATAGCAAGAGCTGCTTACCGAATGGCTCCTTTAGTTGGCCTACAGTCGCAAAATGATGTACCTCAGTCGAATCAGTCAGTCAGCGGTAGCTCTGCTGGCGCACTCAGCGTACTCAAGACATCCACTTCACTGCCGACTCCAGTAACCTGCATTCATTCAGAACAAGTTCCGTTAAACATGCTAGTACCAGCGCCCCAAGTCTGACCAGTAAACCAAGCGAACTGTGTGTTCTTTACCTTGTAAGTTACGCCTTTATTGTCGGCACTACAGATGATGGCTATCAGCGAGTCACCTTGATCCCGAGCTTGGTATAGTGCACATGAACCTATTTCAGATTTATGGAACATTTAGTAGAGGGGGCAGCTCTGCCCTCTGTGTCCGCAACTCCTTGCGGGCTAATTCCCTGTCTCACTCAGTATTTACTACTATTCCTGAATCTCTCTGGTGCTCCATCACGTTGTTATCCATTTCTGACAGTCTGTTAGCCGGCGCACTCTATTGGCTTCTACACCCTCGCCCTGAATTCAACGAGGCAGTCGTATCCGAATTCAACCTTACCCTCCCTTCCATACTAATCCATCCTAACAATGGGTGACTTAAACCTGCCACAAATCGAATTCCAATCTTACTGACTAATATGCTTCATAGATGTAATGACCGCAACATTTCTACCTGCAGTTGCAGTTGCTAGCCTTACAGTACGTGAATGACTGTGCAAGCTAGAACAAAGATCACGCTCCTCTCTCTCTAGATTACGTCTACACTAACGAGGAATTAATAATAGACAACTTAACGGTGAACGCCTACTCGAATTGAGCGATCCGACTTCTTTTGTAATGCTCAACTTGCAGCCAAAGCGAACGTTTCCAAAAGTTACTTCCTAGGGTTTAGGGCGGATGCGCTTAATGCCATGTCAGATTAATTCAACTCATTACTGCCTGTTGGGGAAACTCGTCACTATTTTACCAGTATCTTCAAATAACTATGTAAACATCGTTCTAACTAACAACCTGCCGGAAACCGAAACAGCGAATGCGATACAAAACGTAAAAGACGATTCACGCTGAACGTCTAGCAAGGGCTGGTTTCCGAATATCATTGTCTCTACGCGCGGCTTCGAGACCAATGTACTGAGCCAATCAGGAAAGGCCGGCTAGACCCAGCTTGACCCAGGGCTTCTTCGGAGATTCGAGAAGCCTGTGTCGAAGACCCGTAAGGCAAAAGCCAATTTGACTCAGCTAGCCAGCCTGCAAGTGGTTAACAACACACAAGGTGAAGCTCCCGGAGTTCTGGCTGAATTCTACAGCAGTATGTTTACAAACAGCCCTTCAGACTGCTCTGTAGCAAATCTGTCAACACTGCGGGTGAACACCCACGGTAGATGCCACAACGGATGCTGTGCTAACGACAATTCGGGAAACGAACTCACATCTACCAGGCCTGAATGTGTATCCCCTTTAGTCCTTGCCCACTGGGCTGCACAGTTGTCTGCCCTGCTGCGCATCCAGTTATGCAATCTGTTGCTGTAGGAACGGTGCCCGAAAGCTGAAAACCGACGAATATCACTCCCGTCTCTAAGTGCCGCCAACGCAATCAACGGTGAAGTTACCACCCTACTGCCCTCCTAACCTGTGTGTCCAAAATACTTGCAGTGCAAGTCCACGCCTTACTATCTAGACATCTCTTGATACGAGCTTTTTCCAGCAATCAGCAATACGACTCCCTCTGCGACCGCTCATGTACTAAAAATTCGTCGCTAACTAGGAACCAGTGGATCACCAATGCAGATAGAGTAGAGGAGTTGCTACTACTCACCTCAGCTCCATCAAGTTTTTTGACTGAGTAGATTATCCTGTTTTACTGGACAAGCTGCACCATTGTGGTGTCAAGGGTAACATTCTCCTACCTGCCAGACCGTTTCTGTCGTGTGCCAGAAGGTTCTTCCGGGTCCCCTGCGAGAACGAGCCCCATCGGAATCCCATAGGGCTTCATCCCGCGGCCACTTATTTTCTTCATCTTCATCAATGATCTATCATGTGAAGTATGGTCTCCACTGGTGCTGCTTGCCGGTGATGTTGGAAACTAATGTAATGTGTGCAATAGCTCTGACACAAGCGCCCTGTGGGTTGGTCAAAATCAAACTTTATGTGTTCAACGTCGTCAGGTGCAAAGTCGTGCATATGAGGCATGAGCATAATTTCCCTTACTCCCTTGAAGGAGTTCCACTCCAAGTTGCGAAAAGAGAAAGAGACTGTGGCACTTCTGCGGCACACAACTTCTTGGGTTCTGCCAGTACTGAGGCAGGTGCCAAGAAGGGTAACAGCGCGCCGGCCCTTCTGAAGCGCGTTTGAGAAATTTGAGCGACCATTTTTCAACAGCCTGTACGGCAGATTTATAAGTCCTCACCTGGAGCAAGGAATCTCTGTTCGGTCTCAACACTTACTGAAGGACAGACTTGTGGTGGAATCTGTTTGGAGGTGCGCGAAGAAGGTATTTAGTGGGTTAAATAATTGACCCTATCTTGAACGGCTTTACTAATTAAATCTCTTCTCCCAGGAATACCGGAGACAGGAAGGTGACCTGATGTTGACGTTCATGACTCTGTGTGTCACAGGCCATCTTTGCCGATCCCTGCACACTCTTGTAGAAAACAGCTCAGTCCAAAGACATTCCTTACGATTGAAAAGCCAGTGCAGCTGAATTGAGCTGACGCACGTTTTCTTCTCGGCACGGGTCTGTACAGCCTGAAACTACCTACCAGAAAATATCGTGAGCACCACGAGGGTGGTTGCGTTTCAAATTTGTCTGGATGACCACCTCAACACTTATTACATGCTTCGGCACACTCTCCTGCGCACAGCCACATGTGTCTGTTCGTCTGCCAAACAGCTCACATTTGATCATGTGTGTCCTCCCAACCACAGAATTGCAAGTATAATTTCCCAATTTTAGTCCCTCGACACAATCAAGAAATATTGAGACGTTTTATTGCCCTCTTGTACAGAGATTCTTCGCCTGGAGAATGGAAACCACCAAAAGCCGTCGCTTTCTAACTCCATTCACCATCCATCGAATGATTAAACCAACGAATTGGCGGGAGAATGGATCCTCAGGGTCATGTTTGCGGTACTGATGGGTATTCCGCCGTTGGCGACTTTTTGACTCGTTGGGGGTATTGTTGCTGATAATAACCCTTGTGAAAGATGAGCGCTGAATCGCCCAAGAATGATGGGGCGCAGGAAGAATCTGAGGATGATTTGGATTATTACAACTACGAGGAACCTGACTCTTACATTGAATACGAGAGGTGACTTGTATATAATCTCACTTTTCCAGGTCTATGCTAGATAAATCTCGAATTGAATCATTTAAATACAGTGAACTGGAAGTGGGTGATGTTGAAGCTCTACTGAACAAGGACGTTGAGATTGTGTGCAATGCCTTAAGCGTAAGTACCACAGAACTGTTTTCTTCAGCTATTGCTCATCCACTTATGTGTTGGTTGACCTTGTGTGATCTTATGAGTCTCAAACTCCTGCGGTTTACTTTTCCATTCTGCCTAAATTCATGTTTCAACATTTCTACCGTTTAACTGACGAAGGTTAGTGTGTTGGAACTGATCCAACAAAATAAAACCCTGTCAGTTATCACTATCGACAATCGATCGACAATGAAAAGCCAAGTCTCAACGCGTTGACTTCGAATGTTATTACCGATCCTGGAAAATAGAGAGTACAGAGAGACACGTCAAGCTGTCGAGGCATGGAGCGAGTTGTGGTTTTAGCCCCGGGCCGGATGTTACAAAATGGGTAGCTTGACTAAAACAAAAGTAGGTAAAAAACCAAAATCATAGAAAATGTAGAGATGAATGCGACTATCAAAATATCATTTATTATAGTCGCTACAAGTGTGCATAATCACTTTCGTTTACCATTGAGCCATGGTTCATTGTTCATTAAGTAATGAGCAGTCTCAATCTCTCTTTAGTTTGTTGTTAGCAAGCTGCAAAGTGTGAAATTTGACAGATCCTCTGGAGCGAATAGAATCCCTGTCGCGCTTTCTGTCGCTCCTTTCTTTTTGTAACTTACAGTAATCCTCGGAGTGTGTTCGGTTAATTTCTGATCAAACGTTCGTCGTCTCTCCATTGGTGGTTTTCAACAAAGTCCCGCACACTTCTAGGGCACCTGTCACTTCATTATCCACCCCATATTTTCTCCTAGTCGGGCCATCGTTTATCCAGTCGACATTTCTGAGTACTTTTCAATGAAAAATTGTTTTTCCCCTTCACATGTCTCAAAATTTCTTTTTTATATCTCTTTTTTATAAACGTCCTTCCACCCTCGTGCTTCCTAACCGTCTCCTCTGTACAGACGATTTTAACTTCTGTCGCAACTTCCCTTCTGTTAGAGATCCTCCGTTTTGCAGAACAATCTCAACGCAAATCATTTTTGGTCTATGTCTATTGTTTTCAACCCTGCCCTGCAAAAATACAAGATCCCTCATCTTCGACGCGCTCCACGTCGTACCTACTCTGTTACAATGCACCCATCACTTAGACCTTTGCTGTGGAAGACCGGAGTTCCGTAAACTCCACAAAGTTTTATTCGGGCGTTTTGGCTTGACTAAGCGCATACCGACCGCAAGTGCACAGGACTATTGGTCCTCGGACTAGCCACATCGTATTTTGCTCCCCTATCTGTCTCTTAACTGTTGTAACCCCGCTGCATCTGCGAGGCTCCGTCCAGACGTAGTTTGGAGCCCATTAGCTCGAATCGTTTACCACCATTTATTCCACGCACATGCGCTGTAATCTTGGAAACAACCGAACTCTGTTCTGTACATATGCCTAAATACATGTTTTGTCCGGAATCCGTACAGCGGCGCGCTACAGGCATGCCTGAGGCCAGTCTTTTCATTCTTATCCGGAGCGTTCTGTCGCGCTCAGACTTCTTCCTTCAAGTCGTCTTCGGGTCGGCGTACACTATAGTGTGCACATCGTCCCGTCCACTCTGGTAACCGCATGTTGTAATACATTCATGTGTGATTATTCGTGTCTGTTCTAAAACAACCCCGAGAAGCGCATGGCTCACTTCCATTTCCCTGTTATGTACCATGCTATATCCGTTCGTTAGTAGCCGGATCACGGTAATTTGCCATTCCTGGAGTGAAAACCGACAATTTCCGGCTTCGCGTCTTCAGAGCACTGATTGAACGGTTTTGACTAGCTTACCCATAGTTCTAAGCCGATCTGTCTGTCTGATTCGAACAGAAAGGTGTTTAAATTTTTTAATCTCATAGAAATTTTTGGCCAATTCATAACTCGCTTGTCTAAGAGTCGGTTGAACGCTCAGCAGACTATTAAATTCCATCCACCACGTGCTTCAAGTATATTTATCTATCCGGTGTTCGGTATTCAATTTTTGGAGATAGAGGATATATTTTGCCGTTTGAGCCCCTTGCTTTCAGTGCTCCAAGGAACCTTCGGGTTGTGATCCTTTCTGTCGCCATAGATACATTCACACCAAATTTCAACCAAGCGCTTCATTCATCATAGGTGACTGATATTAGCGAGGATCGCCTGTGTCTTGAGAGTGCGATCTTCAGTTTCATTTTCTAACCTCACCGCTGCTGGTTTACTTCGTGGAGCTTATAAACAACACCCTAAGTAACTTCAAGGTTCCGCAATTTAGTTTCTGTAAGTACGTAGAAGGCTGTAGCACCACCTCTCGTATTGCATGTAGCATACTATTGACATGAGTTATTTTAATGGCTGTAGCCTTGAACGACCATTTTTGCACGTTGACACTTTAAAACATCTGAGATTCCCATCCATTTTCGTTTGTAAGGAAAAATTGTCAGCTGGTAGCTACTGACCGTCATAACAAAAAGCCACCACTTCCATCAGACAGGTCTACCGAATTCCAGCTGTTACCGTAGATAGATTTTCATTGTTCCGCCTAGTTAGGTGCACAGAACTTGAGGCTAATAGCCGGCCAGTTTCTTGTGTTGACGAAACCCGAGGATTCCATCATGCCGCGGCAGATGGATAAATTCTGGCCCTCAGTGATGCCTCAGCATTGCAGATGGAAACTGAAAACACGCAGTCACTTTAGGTGTCGCGAGAATTTTCACGTTAAACTTTTCATTAGGACTGTATAAGCACTCCCTTTGGAGTTGGCAAGGTAGAATTGTAGAGGAATTTTTCATTGACGAAGAGACGTGACATTCGAATGTTATTCTCAAATCAATAGGTCAAAGTGAAGTCGTTGCCAGTGCCACTGTGCCGTCTTTCGGACTCCTGGACAAACTTTATGGCTGTGAGAAAATACAGGGAAATGAGGAGTTTCACGATACATACCTAACAGGATCTAAGTTTCCTCGTCATTGCAGACTCGGTAATACGTCAGATCAACATTCCACAAACCAACACTTGGAGTCTGTAAGCGTGGTGACCGAAAACCCTCAAAAGTCATTTTACTCCAGCTGTTTTCAACTGCGTGCGAGAGAAAGTCAGCACGAATTTCTGTGTTGACTGTCTCCTTGTGATTTTCATTTATCACTCTCTAGGTTATGGATTTTCCCTGCAGTTAGTCAACTTTTGTCCTGTATCAGAAGGGGTTTCAAGAATTCTCTTAGATCCCCATTCCGTCATTTCTCTAAAGGGTTGAGGTGTAGGATTCCAAGTCCGTTAGAATACTCCATTCTAGGTATTTCCCTAAATACGTAAATCTACGCTGCATCCTCTCTTAGGCTTTGATATCCTTGCAACGTAAAAACCTCAAATCTGTACACAGTATCGTAGACTTGACCTTACGTATATCTTACGCAGGGGCAGTGGATAGTACGCCGGCATTCACAGTCAACCGTTGAGCAATCGAATTGCTCTTTTTTTAAGAGTACCTCTTCCTGATTCCGAAGACAGTCATCATTATAGCTGCCACGAGCCTGACCACAATATACTGTGGCTCCTGCCGTCACTCACCTCAACAGTGATGTGGGATATCTCAGAAGAAAACGTTACTAAAGAAGTTGAAAATTAACAAAAGAAGACTGGGTGGAGGTACGAGAAATGGTAGGGGAACAAGTACGCCGTTGACCACGGCAAACAGTCATCTCGGATAGCTTTGATAGCCAGCGATTTGCATGATCACGAAGACTCCATCCATTAAGACAGTTACAAGATAACACTAGCCGGTAGAGAAAAGTGCCGCGATCATGAATAGTTGTGCTGTACGCTTGTACGATTTTGCCTCACTCCGTAACCACTCCTACATGATCGGCAATACAAAGTACAATGCTAGGAGTGTATCTGCTTTTCATTAGACCCCTCTCCCTTGGCCTGTCTTGCAAGGTTGTACCTAGAACGACCGAAGTCCTAGAGAGAATAGCTTTCTAGATCGATGGGGAGCACAAGCCTGTGCATTGCGTAGATGTTTCATTTATCGCCAGTCACTCGCGCCCAATTGATAGGTGGGCTGAACATTTTAAAGATCACTTCAGCTGACCTCAACCTGACTGTGCATATGTCGGGCCCCGAATGGCCAGTTGTTGCGTTCCAGACGACCGTCCGTCGAACGCAAAAGTGGCCCGGAAACTTAGCTTACTGAGACGTGAGACGGCTCCTGGACCAGACCCCCTCCCTCCTCCTTTCTTCAAGGATGATTGGGAGAGGTTGATGTCAGAACTGACAGACTGTTTGGGAAACTGAATATGTACGTCGGGATTGTTGCTCATCAACAGTAATTCCCGTTTTCAAAAAGGGTCCGAATTCCATGTGACAACCACGGGGGCATCAGTCTGGTATCCGTTGCGTCCAAATTACTCTGGCCGAATTTTACGCCGGTTCACTAAGCCTCGAGGAAGTTAGACACGCGAAGGGCAGATGAGGTTTCGGTCTGGTCGAGGGTGTGTTGATCGAACTTCTACCTTGCAACGAATGTTGGAGCATTGGCAGCCAACGGTCGTGGTGATTTTGGGCCTAAAGGCTGTTTTCGGTTGCTCGTGACTTCCTCCAGAACTGTATTCTTCGCAAGAGAGTCTTTTGCGGATACGTGAATCTCTGCAACCAAGGAGAGGTTGTATGGACAACCGTCTCGGGCATTCATTACTTCTGGTGGTGTTTGTCAGGAATGTCCGATCTCCCGCTTCCTGTTCAATCTTTTCATGGACGACATTCTGCTAGGTGTGTTCAAGGAATCCAGTGAGGGTGGTGTTGAGCTTCTCCCTGATGCTGAGTTACACGACCTGGAGTATGCGGATGATACCGACACGCAAACCATGCTGAACAAGATGAGTGGCCGAACTGGTTTGTATGGAATGCGCTTCATACCTTCAAATTGCAAAGTGCTGCTTAAATACTGGGATATTTCCACTCCTACTCTTTTCATTGCAGGTGATTCGTTTGGGATTGCGGACAGTTCCACACACTTGGGTAGCACTATCTCGTCAGCTTGTAATATTGCTGGTGAGATGTCAGCGAGTATAACAAGGGCTCGTGCTACTTTTGCCAGTCCTCGTCATCTGTGATGTCGAAGAGGCGTTCGGTTGTTGCTGAAAGGAAGGGTGTATAATTCTGGTGTATGTTCTGTTTTGCTCTGCTGTTCGAAAAAGTGGTCTGTTGGCACAAAGATGCCGACAGACCTGCTGTATTTGGCCATCGTTATATCGATCACTTAGGCCAAATTAAACGGACTGATCACGTGAACAATACGGCCTTTCACCAACCCGTATTCTGGAACGCCCGAGATGCGCGATCATTTAGTCAACTAATCGCGTTAGAAAGCCTGCGATGGTTAGGTTATGTACTCCGCATGTCAGCTGAGCGCTCATCGTACGGGACTTTGCATTCTGAACCCACCAACAGTTAGATGAGACCACGTGATGACTAAGTAACAACGTGATAACGAAGTATGAAGACTCTGACTGCTGTATTGAGCAAAGCGGGCAGATGTCGCCTGTCTAGTTGGGGTCCTTGCGCTCACTGAAGTCGATGGTTAGAAACGCTATCCCAAATGACGATGGACCGCAGCCAATGGCTTACCTGCATTCATTCCATTCCCAGTTCTTTCGTGTACTCTTCTTTTATTACTATCGTCACTTTTTAACCTTTTCACTGAGCGGTGACCCGATCCACAGTACTTTCTGGTCGGCCTCAAGGCTGAGCATGGTGATGATGGACATTGGCGGATAGTTTTTTTTGAGTATGCTGCTCCTGTTGGTACAGCCCTCCAGGCGGCAAACAGATAACGGATGAACGCAGTGAACGGATGGATAACATCAACTCACGCATCCTTGTCTCATACTTTCTTCGCATGTCTAGCCCTTGCTCCTAATCGTTTATCCTTTTATGTCTCCGTTTTCGGCTCCGGTGGGCCGGCTACATTTAGCAACCCTCAACTGGAGTTCTTGTTCAGAAACCTGCTGGTGATGCTTATCGCGGTTCCGTTGCACGTTCTGCTAACCTCACATCATCCGTGAACATGTAACGGGGGCTGCTGATGCTCTCTAACAAATCGTTAGAAGCCTCCAATTTCAAATGGAAAGCCTTTCCAAATTCCGTGCACCAAACCTCAACATGTTTTACTTTATCCTATTGTTGAGTGGCTTCGTCCAAATTGGACAGAAGCGATCGTTTCTCTGCAGAACCGTTTTGTTAGACCGTCAACGCACTACGTGTTCATGTGATGCACACTTCTGTTAATGCCTTTAGAGTGGCTGATGTAAGGCTAATAGATCTATGGTTCTAGATCCCTTTAGTTCTGACGCCTTTATTAGTCGGTATGACAGCGGTCACTTTTCAGTTTTCGAACAGCTTGGCCTCCTCTTACGATTTATTAAATAAACTGACTAGAGAGCAGGTTATTTTGAAATTGCCAAATAAATATCGGTTGTGTTTACCGCCTTCATGAAATTCAGCTTAGCCAAGTGTTCCTTGACTTTCACATCCTAGATCATCGCTTCTGTCATCACTGGTAAATCAGGCGGAATTTCAACGTGAGGTGACATGGCCATCTCTTGTGTACATTTTCTAAGGGACTAGTATACTCAGCTTATCCGCAGACCCCCACTTAAGCCAAAATATCAAACTTGCTCACCAGTATGCTTGATTATTGGGTCGTTCTACGCAAATAAATTTACGTTTCGTTGCCAGGTTTTCTACACTGCTTACCGCTGTGAGACAGTAGGTCAGGTGTGTGGTAAGCTCTGTGGTGCTTCCCAAAAATAGACACCAGCTTTTGTAATGATAGCGATTCGAGCTTGCCGAACTTGCATGGTTAGTAGCCGGTAGACTTGCTATCACCTCTGAACTAAACGGATTGACGAAAGGTAGCAATTCAGTAATCTAGTTCTCGACACTTTTCGCCCTCTCACGGAAATCTGCTATAAAATAGCACCTCAGATGCGGTAGAGTTAGACCTCTACTGATTCAACAGAGCCTCTGAGCAAACAGTTTCTCATGATTCTGAATGGGGCAAAGACCGCCGTGGACGAAGTCGTCAGTTTACGAAGAGTCCGTTTCAGGACCGTGAAACTTTCTTGGCTGGACGAGCCAGAGCTGAAAAATTTCTGTCAGACAATTGGGGGACACTTT
Organism: Paragonimus westermani; assembly: GCA_008508345.1. Taxonomy (NCBI): domain Eukaryota; kingdom Metazoa; phylum Platyhelminthes; class Trematoda; order Plagiorchiida; family Troglotrematidae; genus Paragonimus; species Paragonimus westermani. The sequence goes on along the minus strand of QNGE01003081.1, from coordinate 57,769 downwards.
CTTTTAATTCCCGTCTGCACTGCCCGGCAACAAGTTGGTGTAGAAAGAGTAGCTGATGAATTTATACCCGTTGGCAGCGACTTGACAGGTGAACTAAGCACTGAAGACCAAGGCAACTAACTTGGACTACCCCATTCAACTGTAGATGTCGTGGCTTTTGTCGCTATTTATGACGTTCCGGACGACCCTCCACCGGAAACCGAAGCCTGAGTTATTGGAATGTACTGAAACGGCAGCTCAAGATTTTCACTCAAGCTCTCATAAGAGATTGTTGTCTAAACTGACCCTACTGTTTCTTTCCGTATTGAAAGCTGAAGGGGTGCCTCACGAGTGTTGTCTAGCAAGTCGTTCCCATTTTCAAGAATGTTGCCAGAGCGTCATCATAGGGGTACCAGTCTAATCTTCATCTCATCCATTGTTCAACGTTGTCCTAATGTGTTGGCTTTTGAAACACAGAGAACCAGACAATCGAAAAGGCAGACATCCGACCTGGTCACAGGTTGATCGGTCATATCTTCACCCCACAAAAACAGGAGCATCAGTACTCATTTTCTCGACCATCAGTAGTCATAATTTTCACTTAAAAGCTGGTTCTGTTTCGCTTGTCAGACATGTTTTCCGGAACTAAATGCATCGCTTCGAAGTCTCGATGAAGTACATCTATTCGAAAAGCAGGATACATTTGTGGGCAGCTATGTTGAGCATTGTTCACCTCAAGTGGCGTTTGATAGTGACGTCCGATCTCCACTTTGGCTTCAGCTGTGCGATAGATGGTATTTTGGAAGGACTACTGAGAACTTCGGAGGATTTTGGAGTGGTACGAAGCCGACTGATTTCGAGTTTGCTGACACTATTGCTGTAATGATGCCTTCAGAGGACTTGCAGGCTATTTTGGATAGGTCCAATGACATGACTGTTTTCCTTGGGATGCATGTTGCTCTCTCTGGTCGTAAACTACTGTCACACGACTGATTTTATTTCAATTCATGCTTGTTTTTGTAGGCGAATCACTTGTTGGTTGTTTCACCAACTCCCTTGTACCGTCTCGGCTTTCAAAATTGCTGACGTGGTATCTGTGAGGATAGCGAAAACAGACGGTGTACTTGTAGGTCCCTACAATTTGGAGCGTCACAGAGCCGTCTGCTTTTTAGTTAGGTTTACAGTGCGTGTGTGTGTGTGTGCCAACTCATGCTTCGAGGATTGGAGTCCTGACCTGTTCACTCGTAAAATGTAATCAGGTCCCATTGTAACTACCACATTACCTACGGGTTGTTCGCCGAATCCCGTTTTGTTCTCGACGGTTGTTGACTGCTAAAAGACTCAAAAACCTCCTCGAGGAGTTGGTTCTGGGCTTTGATTGCCTTGACCACTGCGCTAATCAGCGTCGAGATTTGTCATCTTCCGTGCTGGAATATGCGCGACTGCTCGCATAGTCGGTTGGTAACATCTCTAGATGTGGAAACTTGTTGATATCAGCAGATGAATTGTATGCATGACTTTGTTGACTGCTCATCAAGTTCCGCTGCTTCGTGCTTGGTTTTCATTCATGCCTTCGTACTTGTTTCTTAACCTGCCATCTCGTGAACTGCCTTCAGGGTCAACGGCAGCCCGGAACATGCCACTCGTACTTAATCTTCAAAGCTGAAAATGTCCTTGTGTATACAAGATCAGTTTTGTTGTACAGCTTCATGGTTTAAATCATGGGAATTGCTAACCGGTTGGTTTACTCAGGAGTTTGCACCAGAACTGTTAGTGACAGGAAATGGCGTTCACTTTCATATTTTCATGGTTCGACCTGTCCTCACATGTTGGTAATTTCCGATATCGGACAGGTTTTCTTCTTAAGACTGGTGGCCGCGTGTTTAGGGCATCTATGGGATCCGCTGCAAACCACGGCTGCTCAGATCTGAAAACGGAAATCGTCCTTAAATCTTCGATTCATCAGGTGACGTCAGCAGGTAGCCTGCGATCAGGTGTGGAAGCAGACGGTTGGTAATGCTTACTAGGTTATTTTATTCGCTCAGTTTCTAGGGATGAGCATACTTGGCTGGTTGTGTCATACGAAGGATGTTTTCTAATCGTCTACCGTGTGCAGAGCTCTACGGATACTCCAGTATGTTGGCGTAAGGTACGAGATGGATAAGTGATGATTTAACAGCTGGCCAACCCTTCTAAACCTAATTGTCTCTCGTAATTTGCACAGTCTTTTACTGGAAATACCAAGGAAACTTGTGGTTAATATGACTCACTGGGATAAATGATGTTTTTGTTTAGTCGAGTTGTATACGACGTGCACTTGAAGAAATTGTGCACTGGAAGTCGCGAGAAAGCTCTTTGGACGCTGTCTGTGTTACAGTTACCACCCAATTTTTTGATCACAGGCTAGGCAAACTTGTGTCAAGTATTTCAGTCTAGACACGCTTAAATATGAAGATGTCCCATCCCCTTTCTGTTGTTAAGTTAAGACCTGCTATTTTTATCCTAGACGTATAACGCCACTGGCGTCAACCACTTGTTTATTGATGTCTGTGTTGATGATGACGTGACCACAAATGTTTTACCCACTGTCATTATGCGCCAACGTATATTCCCATAAGTTTCCTAGCGAGCGGAACGTTTATCATTTTTAAATGAACCAAGGTTGACATGCAGTTCTGATTTAATGTCGGTGTGCTTATTAATCAGGTTCCATATTTCTAGACCAGTTCTGATAACAAAGTTTAAAGTTTATCTATCCTGTTCATGCTCAGAAACAGTCACTGGTATCGCCATTGGTTGTGGCTCTACATCAATACTTCAGTCTGTCTACTTTTAAACTCCTAAGGTTAAGACTAGCTTCCGGTGTCATCTTCGCGTGCGATTAAGTGGATATCATAGTAAAGCCTAGATACACAGTATCTTTGCAGGCAAATAAAACTGCCAGTTTAGGGCTCATGATCGAATAACAGACAAGTTGATTGTTTACGACCATCAGAACACGAATCGAATTGATCTAGACCCTCAATCTGCGTTCGTGTGACAGGCAGATAAGTGGAATTGTCCAACAAGGATTCAGTACGCTCGTCGACGCGCACTACCAGCTGAATTTCACTCACTCGGATTGTTTTAAGTAATCTACTCAGTCAGCCAAGCGTGTAAGTGATCGGTGCTGTTATTTCGGTTTCTTTGGTCACTTTTATCAGTGAGACATAATTCTGGGGGTAGTTTCGGATAATGTTCGAGAACTAATCCGCCGCGAATGAATGGGGTTAACCTTTTCAACTGTGAAATGTGAAATTCACTGGAAAATATTGCCCAGTTCAGTAAAAACTTGCGTAACAAATTTTCTTTTTATACCCTTGTTATCCAGCTTACAAGATAGTAGCTTTATCAAAAGTTTACATACTAAAGATAACGTACAATGCTTACGTCTATTGGAATCTGATTTGGAGGATTTCGAGCGGAAGTCGCCGTACGTGTTAAATTCGGAATGTCATCTGTGTTACAATTGCATCTGATAGACAGTTCGAGAAATATATGGGAGAAAAACCTAACCACAGCTCATCAGGTATGTTGCAGGAACTCTGAAGCATACAACAAAAAGCTGATTAACAGCAATAATAAGTAGGTGAACGTGCTTTCACTATCCTGTATTGTTCCCGATGGCCAATTTTGCGACGACTCGGCTTGGTTTTCTGAATCTGTACGTCATTTCCACGATTGGTTTTCTTTATTGATGGCGTTTTCATGGCAAAATCGGGTGGAATTTTTTCAAAATGGACACACCCAGACGCCGTAAAAGTGTTCTCTGCGTTTCAGCTTGCAAACTTGATGTCGTGGTCTTAGCAAATTGGGCCTACACATAAACGCCTCTTGTAACGGGCCGTATGGCTAACTAGGATCCCATGTGCTAAGGTTAGGCCTGCTCCGGCGTGTCTACAGTGCATTCTGAACCATCCTCGTTTGCACCTTTTGCCACCGAGGAAGTGTTGTAACCTGCATTGTAGCTCTTCGTTGTATCGTCTTGTTAAGAACAACACTCTACGAGATACTGACCGCGAGCTGGAGTATTTAACTCAGTAATATGTGTGTAATATGTAGTGATTAGATGGAGGCTTTTTCGGTAACCTAGCGAACCAAAATGTTCAGCTATATATGGTTTCTTATCCTGCACTTACCACACGCCAAATTCTAGTGTCATCAGCATACAGTTTTAAGGGACTTGATAAGGTATAGTTTCTGGGCTCGAATTACTATAGGAGGTTCTAGTGTGAGACTTCGTGCGGTATCGCTAGTTGTATGACCCCCGTCAGATAAAGTACCATTTACTTTGCCAGTTTAACGGGGCTGTTAGAGACAATCGGCGGACCATAAGAGTAGAGGTTGTCTATATCGTGCCTGCGTAGCTTCAGGTGGTGCATATTGTACTCTTCCGAATGCCTAATAAATATTAACCGGGTTGCTTTCGCCAACTCTCTTTGTCCGTTCTCTTCGAGCAGCAAGTAGACTGAAGGCGCACAAAAATCCCCTTTTAACTCTATATTGATTGTCTGGCAACAATATAAATAGAGTTAAATACTCAAGTAACTAGTCGCTATTCAAGCTCTGTGTAAGTTGGGAAAACCGGAAATAATACGATCGGTCTGTAATTACCAGGCTCGTTGCGGACACTTCCTTGCGTGGTAGATCACACTGTATATATCTCCGAGAACCTTGCATCATTTGAGGAAAAACATAAGACCTACATTGAATAACGACTAAGACTGACCAAACCATGTTTGTTTTGGGCTTGTTATATGACGTTGCGTTTTGCAAAATTGTTTGAACTAAAGTTGTATGTTCAAGTAGGTATGCTGGTTAATTTAACGTGAGCCTCAGAAAGCAGGATGTTCGAGAAATCCCTGGCTGTTTCCACATAATGACCATGACTGCGCAGTTGTTGGTCAGTGAATTCGATACCTAAGATACACACACCTGGCAATTTTACCTGCTACAAACCAATACGGAGGTGTAAAAAAGTGCTCCTACCACCTGTGGTGATAAGTCAGGCGCACTCATAAGCATACGAAGACGTTTTGAACATTCTTTGTTCTTTTTGTGTTCATGTCCACGTTATCTTCAGAGTTCGGATTGTTTTTACAAAGAAGATGATCAACTATCGAAACACGCCATATTTTAAGTGCGTGGACTTTCATTAAACTCGATACATCTGATGACTACGCAGAGGCTCTCTTGAAACGATGCCAGTGCACCAGGCTCATCACTTCCGTCTCTTACCCGTAGTACTTTCATGTGATGTGGCAGTAACCTCCAATCTGACACTATGACTTCCACTTGGAGATTCTCCACTTCAGTAGTAATTGTGATCGCGTTTATTGCTTGTAGTCTTATCCTGGTTATTGTCCACCTACAACAAGTAAACAATCTTGTCTTTATGCGCTTTTAGATTCCGCCTTCAGTCGCCCGGTCCCTACTCATTTCTCACGAATGGGACGTGGATCGTGTGAAATCGCAGTTTCTGTCCAATCCCATTGCCCTCCTAATAGACCATGGCCTTCTGCCTGTTATTACGCGCGCGTCTTCCGCGTCAGACAGCTATGCTGTCATGGCTACCGTCAAGGTTGCCCAGCGGTTGGGCTTTCCAGTTCAACGGTATCTGGAACCACCCAGAGTTGTTCTTGGTACGTTTACATCTGACCGGCTTGTTTTGTCCAGTCTGTTTATTAAGTTATGTACTCAATTCAACATGTGTTGTCACAAGAAAGTGGCTTAATTATGCACAACTCAAATATACCGGTACATTTATACTGTAATCACACTTACACTGCTACATGGTGTTGGGGCTTGTGCGCCGTTTTAATCCGCTAGCTAAGAATTCGGTCCCTTTAAGTTCAACCTTGTCAGACATGTCAAAGGGAAGCAGTCAGACGAAAAGCAGTTGCACTCATAGAATTGTATGTCGCACTACTGACCGCGTAGGAGTGCTTATGTAGCATGGCACGATCTTATGGGCATACAGCTGAACTAGTTTTAGGGTTGCGACACTGCTGTCCTCCGAATTAGTTAGAAGGGAGTTAGGAAAGGTACCCTCAAACGAAGAGCACTCCGGTCGCCCAGTGGTTGACCACGGCCGTCGGTGTTATATCCAATACAGTCTAAATGCATCCGGTGTCACCCAGAAACCTGTTATAACTTCGAATGTATCCACTACACACAGCAGTTCTCAGGATCAGACATTAATGTCTTATTCATTGCGTTCTGGGGCTAGGCAAGCCCATCATTGCCAAGTGAGTCAGACTCTTGAGACTCCGGATAGGTTTCCGCAAGAAAACCTTATATTCTGTCGTCTCGCACACCACACTTTCGAGTCAAAGGCTCGGAGTGGGGTCCTTCAAGTCAACCCCCTTACGCGGCACAAAACACCGGGAATTGTCAGAAGTTATCGTTCTCCTGACTTACTATTTTACTCTCCAAGTTTTCCGCTTTCCGTGTGCCTTGGGTTGATAATTGTTTTTTAAAGTCAAGACAACTGATAAACATTGACGACTTGAGTGTCCGCGCTCTTCGAAAAATCAGTCAGCAAGCTGTCCTGGCAAGTACTGTCTAAAGTCTTGAGTGTTTTGTAAGCTGTGTCTGAGACGCGAGTCTACGATTCTAGCACTGTTGTCCACTCAAACTGACCTTTAGGTAATTGTTTATCCATATGCTTCCCTCTTAGAGTCTGTATTGACGCCGAAGCTGAGTGTCGTGGTCAAGCTAGAGTAGGAATCACACTGAGTTCCAGATTTGAACAATGTTTGCACGACTGCACCTCGATAAATGGTTGCTTGTGCGCTGTTGAGCTCAGTACATCGGTTAAAGTCTGTCTGCGCAAATCAGAAAAGCGTTGTGTATTCACTATATTGGCGTATGCTCCAATGGACAACTGTTCTGATGCAACCAAAGGTGCGTTCATACTAGCGGACGATTCAAATGCTCAACTTGGTCGTTCTTCTTCAGAAGAGGAGCGGCTGGGAGGTGTGTTTGATGTCCGCGCACAACGCACTGACAGTGGGGGAAGGCTGCTGCAGCTGTGTGCATTTCGCGGTTTCTGTTTTTCGAGCACCGCGTTTCAGTAAAAGAATAGACATAATGTTACATGGAGACCTCCCTGGGTTTCTCAGCTATGGTCACCAGTCGATCATACAGCAGTCAGTTATAGGTAGTATTACTCGAATCATGCTCTCACGCGTTGCCGTTTTGTTTTATCATTTGCTCAGTGAACATACTCTTGTAAATGCAAAGACAGTCCGAAGACTGTGTAATAGAAGCTTACCGGGAAGCCTTGATGAACAAGTTACCCAGTTCGAAGCAGGTGAGAGATCTCATTGAACGGTGGGAACAAATCACAGCGGTTATGAAAGCATGCTGTGAAGAGATGTGTTCCGAAAAAGCTGTTCAGTTGCGGCAGAAGTGGATTTATGTCACGTTGATGAACCTCATGAACAGGCGTCGCTCAATTCCCCACGTTTCTGAACATGTCGTCGACCATTGAGAAATTAAACGCAAGCTAATGGTGAGCTTACGCAAAGACCGTGAGCACCAATTGGTCGAACAGTCAAAGGGGGTGGAAGAAGGCCTTTTGTCTAGGAATAGCACAAGGCTTTTTCACTCGTTCCGTGGTTGTACTGGCTGTCGATTCGATGTAACGGTGATCATATGCGAAAAACATGTTTCATTTATCGCCAGTCACTCGCGCCCAGTTGATAGGTGGGCTGAACATTTTAAAGATCACTTCAGCTGACCTCAACCTGACTGTGCATATGTCGGGCCCCGAATGGCCAGTTGTTGCGTTCCAGACGACCGTCCGTCGAACGCAAAAGTGGCCCGGAAACTTAGCTTACTGAGACGTGAGACGGCTCCTGGACCAGACCCCCTCCCTCCTCCTTTCTTCAAGGATGATTGGGAGAGGTTGATGTCAGAACTGACAGACTGTTTGGGAAACTGAATATGTACGTCGGGATTGTTGCTCATCAACAGTAATTCCCGTTTTCAAAAAGGGTCCGAATTCCATGTGACAACCACGGGGGCATCAGTCTGGTATCCGTTGCGTCCAAATTACTCTGGCCGAATTTTACGCCGGTTCACTAAGCCTCGAGGAAGTTAGACACGCGAAGGGCAGATGAGGTTTCGGTCTGGTCGAGGGTGTGTTGATCGAACTTCTACCTTGCAACGAATGTTGGAGCATTGGCAGCCAACGGTCGTGGTGATTTTGGGCCTAAAGGCTGTTTTCGGTTGCTCGTGACTTCCTCCAGAACTGTATTCTTCGCAAGAGAGTCTTTTGCGGATACGTGAATCTCTGCAACCAAGGAGAGGTTGTATGGACAACCGTCTCGGGCATTCATTACTTCTGGTGGTGTTTGTCAGGAATGTCCGATCTCCCGCTTCCTGTTCAATCTTTTCATGGACGACATTCTGCTAGGTGTGTTCAAGGAATCCAGTGAGGGTGGTGTTGAGCTTCTCCCTGATGCTGAGTTACACGACCTGGAGTATGCGGATGATACCGACACGCAAACCATGCTGAACAAGATGAGTGGCCGAACTGGTTTGTATGGAATGCGCTTCATACCTTCAAATTGCAAAGTGCTGCTTAAATACTGGGATATTTCCACTCCTACTCTTTTCATTGCAGGTGATTCGTTTGGGATTGCGGACAGTTCCACACACTTGGGTAGCACTATCTCGTCAGCTTGTAATATTGCTGGTGAGATGTCAGCGAGTATAACAAGGGCTCGTGCTACTTTTGCCAGTCCTCGTCATCTGTGATGTCGAAGAGGCGTTCGGTTGTTGCTGAAAGGAAGGGTGTATAATTCTGGTGTATGTTCTGTTTTGCTCTGCTGTTCGAAAAAGTGGTCTGTTGGCACAAAGATGCCGACAGACCTGCTGTATTTGGCCATCGTTATATCGATCACTTAGGCCAAATTAAACGGACTGATCACGTGAACAATACGGCCTTTCACCAACCCGTATTCTGGAACGCCCGAGATGCGCGATCATTTAGTCAACTAATCGCGTTAGAAAGCCTGCGATGGTTAGGTTATGTACTCCGCATGTCAGCTGAGCGCTCATCGTACGGGACTTTGCATTCTGAACCCACCAACAGTTAGATGAGACCACGTGATGACTAAGTAACAACGTGATAACGAAGTATGAAGACTCTGACTGCTGTATTGAGCAAAGCGGGCAGATGTCGCCTGTCTAGTTGGGGTCCTTGCGCTCACTGAAGTCGATGGTTAGAAACGCTATCCCAAATGACGATGGACCGCAGCCAATGGCTTACCTGCATTCATTCCATTCCCAGTTCTTTCGTGTACTCTTCTTTTATTACTATCGTCACTTTTTAACCTTTTCACTGAGCGGTGACCCGATCCACAGTACTTTCTGGTCGGCCTCAANGCCTCAAGGCTGAGCATGCTGCTGATTGTAAAGAGGATATTCATTTAGTTTGCACTATGGCGGTTTGCGGATTGAAGAGGGTCAAGTCGATCGACGTTGATGCACAATGCGTTGCAATCGGAACTGTGGTCGGTCAATCCAAAATTGCGATTAGCATCTTTTGAGATGCATATTGGATTCTAATGACTGAATTGCCGGACTCAACGTCGTGGAGCGTACCAACGAACTGGTGAACCTACGCACATGAAATCTTGTCGTTCAACAGCAATCGTAAATACTGTTTTTCCTCCATAAATATAGGTGCTGTTTTTTCCAGTATGTTGAAATCGTTTAGTTCCATCCAGACTTGTTGTTTTGGTTCTTTCGATTTGGTCTCCCAAAACCCGACGTACAATGTGTGTTCGGTTTGCGCACCTCGGTTCCCTTGTTTGAATTTGTCTGGCAGTTGGATGCTCCCTAGTTGGCGATAGAAATATTCCCGTCAAACAATCTATGGTATTGTTTATTGTTACCACTTGATTACACGCAGCTTGTGCGTTATTTCCTATTGTTCGGTCAAATAATCGTCCAGGTTTTGACATCTCGCCACAATCACTCCTTCTCTCTGTTCTTTTTCGTTATCTCCCACATGTTCACACCACTCTTTTTTTCTTTTTTGTTCACAATGCAGGTGATCCTTGCTCCATTTGTCTGACCACGCCTTCACCATGTACCCCAAGTCTGGAACTTTTTCCGGACTTCCAGAAACAGTCCCCTTCTGATCCACAGTTCCACACCGCTGAGGAAGTGCGAATTGCCTCTTCTGCTGAGCAGTTCACCGGGCTTTACGGGCTTTCCTGTGGTCATCGCTTCTGTGCTGATTGTTGGTCGTGTTACCTAACTGCTCAAATAAGTGAAGGCTTGATCACACAACTTAAGTGTATGGCGGTTTCGTGTGGTGTCTCTGTCCCCGAAGATTTTGTTGTCACTGTTATCAAGGGCACACCCGTGAAGGATAAATATCTGAGCATCATTTTTCAACGTATGGTAATGGTGAGTTTACTCGTTTTCCGCCTTGTACGGTCTCTCAATATCTCAACCTCGTTGGTACAGTTTATAATTTGACCAGCCTTTGGCCGATCCTTCAGTCTGTTTGAGGCCGATTTTGCTCAGCAATAATCACTTAACCCTCCAACTGCGTTACATAGCCCGGTACTTTGAATGTTCCTGTCCATATGTGCACAACTTGTTGCTAATGTAACAACTACTAGGGCCAACACGCCAACTTCTCTCGTGCACCAATCCCCACTATCATTTTACCGTTGTAAGAGGTAGTGCCATTTCTCTGGAAACACGATACTGAAAAGCCACTTCTGCTACCTACCGTGCTCGCCGTTTCAATTTCTAAACTCGTACAACGGACCGTAACATTTTCCCTCTGATCCACTGCTTTATTCCTATGCTTGTCAGTTTCGTGGAATCATACGATCTAAGTTTTGTTTTGATAAGCTCCTGAACACAGGGTTGCGGACGCTCATCGCTGGGTTACATACCAGCGATCCGTGCGCACTGGGTACATGAGCAACTCGCGTTCATGTCGTTCTGGAGTCTTGGTTCTGCCTGTAAAAAAGGGCTAATCGTGTTGTGTACTGTCAGCTTTTGATCAGCAGAATTTATTGGAGATTTATGGATGCGCTTATTTACATCTGAATCTGTTTTGGAGGATTTAGAAAGAAAAGGGAAGTTGGAAAACTGTTTCACTTTCAGATGGTCAGCGATAAAGAGCCTGGAAGGGAAAGTTGAAGGATTATGGGCCAAAATGAGACCCAGTTACTCTCTCAAGGGTACCCTGAGGCTGTTATTTTCTCTGTTCGGGTATTTTTTAATAATGATGTTGAGAGTGATGGGGATCTTATATACAAAAATCAGATATCCTGAAATATGCCGGTACCGCATCGGGAACTGCCCCAGTTTGAGCAACCTACATTGATAGGGTGAGGAACGTAACATCATAAACCGTATCTTATCAATACGATTAATGTCCTTCAAAAGATAAGGGCAACTAACGTACTAGCGGAATGAACACAATAATGAGACAGTAGGAATGAGACCGTTCAGATAGCATGACGAACAACCTAAATATTTAGTTGACTTTCTTGACCATCGACGCACTGTTTGGAGGCAGGCTAAGATTACCTGAGACAACCGTACCCAAATTGCGCTTGTGAGCGATGATACCCAATTTTACACCTCCAAGAAATTAATCTGTGCACTCCAAATGACGAGGATGCAGCACTTGACATTTAGCCGTGCCAAATGGTAGGTGGTTTCCTGTGGCTCACTGGTGTAAAATGTTCAAATCGTTCTCTAGCTTTTCACTTTCAGTCACATTGTTTACTGTACGTCAAATTCTATTATCGTCAGCGTGTAATCGCAACGAGGACCTGAAGAGTTGTGCGGCTTTTAATAAAAAGGGAGTAAGAGGCAGACGTCTCTGAGATGGAACCTTGTGGCAAACCGCTGAGCACAATGCCGGTATGTAAAAGCCCCGTTCCCTTTGGCATTGAAGTAGCTATCCTGGAGGTAGCAAGATATTAGCTAACCTGAATGAAGATATTCCTTCACATCTCGCTCACCCGAATTGTTGGAATAATCGAATCTTATCGCTCAATTATTGATCTACTCAACGGGAATTACGGCTACGCTTTCCAAATGCATCAGTGCGACACGTATCATTGTGTCACTGATGGTTACCGAGGTATACTCTGCTCAAACCGCCACAGTTCAAACTTGTTTACGGTCAGGTTGTATGTTTAAAATTAACAGGAGGTACTTAGCCTCGAAGGAAAAAACTAAACTTGCGCGCTCAACTCAAAACGACGTATCGCGGATTGTCTTGGAACCACTACCATAAAACGGAGTGAATAAACAGGAACTCAGCGAGTCACGTTTCAAACCGGAGCTAAGATTCTGTACTCGTGCAGGTGTGTGTGAAGTAGCAAATGTCCAGTTTGGTGTATCCGCCGGTTTATGATGTTCACAACAAAACTTTTATTGACTCCTCGTTTAACAATTCAAGGTGAGGCTGGGACATTAATCGTTCACTTTGGTATGCCAGATCAACTGCGGAATAAAGTTGGTTTTTACCCTTCAAATGAGGCACAGTACCAGTTTACTGGAGGAGGAGCTGACTTACCAAGTACATCAACTGAGCTAGTTGATTTGATGCACAAAGTGCCTCGTATGTCCGAATCTCGTGTGCATGTCAGCACTCCACGTATAAAGCGCACCCAAGAAAATTTAGAAAATGCATTAAAAACTGAGAGAGTCTCAGTCTTTGACATTTCAGTTAATACACAAGTTGGAATCCGTCATATTGAAAAGGAATACCAACGTATTTTAAGTCTGACTTTGTCACCGTGGAAAGCTGCGTGATCGTTGCATGATGTTAACAAAGTATAGCCACTTATAGAGTATGGAAGCAACGTAAGGAAGTTGCCGTGCATCTTCCCAAGGCGACCACTCTTCATGTTCCTTAAGGGCGGTCTTTATTAGGGAATTGATGTGCTTACCTACAACCGTATACGACAACGTTCTGTTGGTTAGGACGATCATATTCTTACTGGCTGCCACATTGCACTCATGATAATTGTATTGTTCATTGTTAAAGTAGGTCTGTAGTTTCTTGTTTTTCCTCACGAGCTTACAATTCACAACTGAAGTCGCTTGTGCATTCTAGGAGGTAATTCTGTACCACCTAACGAAAGTGACCTCTAACGGATCGGTGATTACAGCCTCATCAAACGGCTTGGGTAGTCTATGACTATCACCGGTTATTTTTCTCTTGACTTACGGAATGCTACGGCCACGAACCGGACGGCGACAAAACAAATCACAAAAAGGTTGAAAATTACGTACAGAAATGTTGCAACTGTCTTTGGGACATATTTGCGAAGCAAGTACATCACTGCTTGCAATACAGACGAAATTATTTCATGCAGTAGATCACTAGCTTTTTATTTCTTCAAACAGGTGGATCGTATTAGCAAAATACGTTGTTTTAATTGCCAGTTTCTTCCTAGGAAATGACTGTTTTGTTTTGATCGTGTCTACTGGATTAGCGATGGATCTATTCCATTCGTTCATCCACGTCATCGTGATGTCTCACTTGCACACAGGAGTCCGTATAGACGTGCGGCAGACGAACGCTGTAGTGCCGTTTTTGGACACATTGAAATCCCGAATTCCGGTCATCAGTGTCATTGGAACTCCTAGAGCTTTCTTCAGTCGGCAAGCGTTCTAGACAGCTGTTCTGCTTGAACACCAGACGTATACCGATGGTAACAGTGTGGTTAACTTTGATTGCGCGGTATGGTCAGCATCCATTAGCAGATAACGAAATATTTTACTGTCATTTCCATTTGCTTTACTTTGGAGTTAGAATCGATTGGGATGTTTCTTCCTCTCAGTATTTCGTAACCGGCTCAACCATATCCTTACAAATTAGTCAACTCAAGCAGGATGGTTTGCATACTTCAATATTTTTGTGCCTCAGACAAACAAAAAACTGATGCAGAAGCTCTAGGGTTGGACTGAAATTTGTTCAAAATGCTTGGCACACACCAAACTTAATATCCCTACATGAACGCCCTACAATCCGGATCTAAGCGCAGTGTTGTTGCGACATCAAGGATGAAATGGATCTGCATAAAAAGGAATAAGGTAACCGGTTTGCCTAACTGGCTTGTGAACAATATAATCAGCTGGACTTGTCTCACTACAGCTGCGCACGCTACTTCCAAGCCATTCCTCTGCTGTCTCTTTTCAGCTCAACGACGACATCTTAGTCCGTTACAAAAGTATGTTTGTTTACTCATATGCATACTGTTGTAAAATAGGTGATGGGTTTTATGATCAGCTGCCGCGTACGCACGCAAATTGGTAGTGGGGAGTCTTCTCGGTTGTGGAGTCGGCCTATGATGCGGTATGCGCCTCACATCATGCGTTACCTACCAAGCGCATCAAAGTTCCGATCGGCCGCATTTTACCAAATGCGGAGTATGTCGCGGTAGGTTACGCCAATTCAAGCTACGTTGTTACAAATTAATCACTCACTCATGAACTGCGATCAAACAGTGTTGCGAATGCAGTACACTGAAACCGGGGGTGGTCTCCACGTACCAAAGGCCGGCGTAGTTCAGCTGTTTGCTGGTTAAAAACATACAGGTGAACATATGCTTCCGATAATTCATCTTCAGGCCAGTACACTTGTATGGGGTGTTAATGCAGTTGGGTCGAGATATTGATCGGACTTATTACACAGAAACTAGGTTACTTGTCAATCAGTTGACGACGGCTTGATTAACCTATTACGTCACACTCGCTCATTGGTTTGACCGCGCAGGTTGGCCGCTGATCCGATGAATTTGTCGCCATAATAGGCACAGCGCCTGAACAAACCACTTTTGATAACATAATAGCGGGTCAAGCAGCCTGATTCCGCTACCCTCGGCAGTAGAAAGTGTCTTCAATCGAACCATCACTCACATTTGATCGTAGCCTTTGCATTCAGATAGACTTTGCAGCCAGCGTCTTCCGAGAAGAAGCACTAGACTCGGGTTTCGCTCTCATTAGAGCTCGTCAGTAGTGCATATCCTTGCCATGACCGGGATTTGAACTCCGGCCATTCCAATCATGAGGCAACCGTGTTGACCACTGCGCCATAAACCTCACATTAGGCACGACCGAATTATCACATCTGAACGCTCAACCACTCTCGCTTATGAGCAATGATCAGTAGACTTTTGATGCGCTGCCTGACATATACCACTTGGAAGGCGTGGTCAATGTTCACCTAATGATCGCTTCCAACCAGATGAGCGAGGATAGCACTGTTGATCGATCGTGTTTCCTTGTGCCCCAACCACCGTGGATGTTGTTCTCAGATTCGTTCCGATCAATATCACCTGCCTCACAGGAGCAAGTAAATGGGCAGCTACTTCTAAATGAGGTCTGAACTGTTAGTCCATCTTTGTTATAAAACCTGAGAGCTGGGGATATGGTGATTTGGATACGGAGTTCAGCTGTGGTGTATGTCCTGTTGGGTACTTGGTTGAGCCTATTTTTCAGCCATTTTGCGGCATTATTACGTTTGAACGACACTCCAATAAACACAGACTTTTTTCATACATACTGCATTTCAAGTTTACGCGATGTTCCGATCATATCTCTAATAATGAATCGTTCCGGGTAACCGTTGTCACGGGATACGTTCTCAATGAATTCGGGTTCACTGTCTGACGTACCGCTGAGCAAATTCTGTTTGCACTATCAGTCAGGCAACGCACCAGATTTCTTTTTTGTTTTAGGGGCACGAAATTGTGAAAGTTTGTATACCAACCTGTTCAGGTATCCTTGCGATGAGTCCCGCGTTAAATATTGTCATCTATCAGCCGATTTAAATGAACATCTAGGAATTATGTTTGGTTTCCAGTCTCCTCCTCAAGAGCAAACTGAACTGATTGGTGGGCGCGATTGAACTTGTCGAGTACTGTGCACACAGTATTTGAGCTCATCATCATCATAACAGCCATGAGCCTGACCAAAGGTACTGTGGCTCGGGCCGCCGCTCACCTCAACAGTGACGTGGAATATCCTAGAAGGAAACGTTACTAAGAAGACTGAGCGGAAGAACTAGAAATGGTATGAATACAGGTACGCCATTGACTGCGACATCGCCATTTCGGATGGCGTATCTAACCAGCGGTTTGCGTGATCACGAGGACCCCATCCAGGCAGGCGATGCCTGTCCACTTTGCTCAATGGAGCAGTCAAGGTCTTCATATTTCGTGACCACGTTGTTGCTTGACCACCACGCGGTTTTATCCAACTGTTGGTGGCCTCAGTATATAATGCCCCGTACGATAAACGCTCAGCTGGCATACGGAGCACGTGACCCAACCATCGCAAGCTGTGCAACGTAACTACTTGACCAATTGATCGCGCATCCCAAACGTTCCGGAATGCGCGCCGGCGAACTGCCACATTGCTCACGCGATCAGCCCACTTAATGTGGGCCATGTGGCGGAGACAACGATGGTCAAACACAGCAAGCCTGTTGATATCATGCTTGCGAACAGGCCACGTTTCAGAACCATACAGCAAAATGGAACGCACACAGGCATTATAGACCCTTCCTTTCAGCGACAACCGAACGTCTTTGAGACGCCACAGATGACGCAGTTTGGCAAAGGCAACTCGTGCCTTTGCTGTCCTCGCTGATAACTCATCAGCAATATTACCCACTGACGAGATAGTGCTGCCTAAGTATGTGAAACTGTCTACAGTCTCAAGCGGATTACCTGCAATAAAGAAAGTAGGGGTGGAAATGTTCCAGCCTTGTAGCAGCACTTTGCACTTCGAAGGTGCAAAGCACATTCCATACAAACCAGCCCGATCACTCACCTTGTTCAGCATGGTCTGCATATCTTCGGCAGAGAGGCTAGGTAAGACAATGTCGTCCGCCTACTCCAGATCGGTCAATCTAGCGCTAGCACGAAGCTCAACACCAAGCCCACTGGATTCATGAAGCGCACCCTCCAAAATGTCGTCCACGACAAAATTGAACAGGAAGGGGGAAATCGGACACCCCTGACGAACACCACTAGAAGTGATGAACGCCCGAGACAGTTGTCCATAAA
>QNGE01003081.1:0-39231 GCA_008508345.1 Paragonimus westermani | reverse complement strand
GACTGCCTCAGAAGGTCAACGAGGGCGTCATAGAACGCATCCTTGGTAGCATCCGGACAGCTGTCCGTTGGAGCGTACGCCGATATAATGAATACACAACGCCTTTCTGATTTGCTTCGACAGACTTTTACCGATGTATTGAGTCTGACAGCACACAAGCGACTGTTCACTGGGATCCAGTCGAGCAAATATTACCCTGCTCGGGAACTCAGTGCGATTCCCACTCCAGCTTAACCGCGAGATTCAGCTTCGGCACTACCAGAAACTCTGAGACAGAAGCGCTTGAATTGACAGTTATCTAGAGGTGAGCTCAAATGGATAACTGTGCTAGAATCATAGACTCGCGTCTCCGACACACAGCACACATCAAGCTCCAGACTTGAGAGAGTACTTGCCAGAGCAGCTTGCTGACCGATTTGTCGGAGAGTGCGGACATTGCAGGCGCCAGTGTTTACCAGTTATCATGGCCTCAGGAATTAATTATCGTCCGAAGGCTCATGGAAGGCAGAGGAAATAGGGGGGTAAAACAGTAGGAGAAAGTCGTAGTCGGTTAGTAATGTCACTATCGAGAGAACTATAGCTTCTCTTAGTTCCCGGTCGTTTATGCCGCAGAAGAGGAGTATTTGTGCTAGTAATGGTAAATAACTCGTCTACGTATCCATGATACTGACTGGACTGGCTAAAGGCAAAGTGAAACATGGTGCGTTCTGCAAATATATCGGCCAGGAGAGGTCCGAGTGGGGATGCGATTGCTAAACTATCTGTCTCTCGATATAACACACCGCTGACTGGCAGCTGTGCATCCAATACGCCGCTAAGGTGTTCCCATTTTTTTGCATATAATGGTTTTCCTGTCGATCCAAAACGTTGGTCTCTACATAATCGCAGGAGTCTTCTGAGGTTATCACAACAAATATCAACAATGTCGATTGGATTTGTTTTGTAAACCAGTTGGTTAATTAACCAATCCGAGACCCGGATTACTAAGTTCAACTGACTCTGTTAGACCAGAGGTGGTCGTAGAATCCCAATGGGTACCTAACTGGTCTGATAAACTGATGGTTGGGAATAGTGGTGGCGTTGTTTCTAGCTCGGGTTGATGGTTTTGGTATTGATATGTTCGTCGAGCTTGGCATTTAGGTTGCAAACATTTCATCACCAGGCGAGGTGACATCATCAGTGCGTAAGTGTTTCAGCGTATGTTTTGAATGTGAATATTGATCGATGCCTGCTCTTATATAGGAGAGTGAACTGACCTACTAGCCTGGATTCTGGTTGGTCGCTTTCCGTCGTGTTTGACCTCTGGTCCGACCCACCATTGGTTGATTTTTGTCTTATCAGTTTAAGTTGCTCTTTTTGGGTTTACCGGTATCTGGGCTCGATGGCGTTTACGTCTCCTCAAATCCTTGATTCGCATTGGTTCGTGGATTTTGTCTAACTCGATGTGTTTGTTTATTGAGCCGGTTGATGAGTATCAAGCTTCAAGAAATTCTCTTGCATGTTTGGTATTTGCCTGAGTAAGGATTTCTGCGGTGTTCAAGTTGAAGGCGTGTCCAGTTTCATCCTCGTGGACGGAGATCAGGGAAAATTGGTCGTATCTCTTGATGGCCAGTTCGTGTTCATGTATTCGTGTTGATAATTTCCGTCCGATAAACGTAGGCTAATTCCCTGTTTCATTGGATAACCCTTACGGTCAATAAAAACAACTTATCACAACCAGCTGTTATTTCCAACCTGGTGCTCGTAGCTTTTAATGTCCAAGTAGGCTTTTCAACCTCTTTGTTGGGTTCCGGGTGGTTCACTTTAATACGAGTACGTTAAATTCCAATGGGATGTGTGAATTGCTCTACTAAGTGTTATTGGTACTGGTGACCCAGATCCCTGTTTATATTAGACGCTGTGCCAAAATGTGTGTTCCACTCGGATATATGTATAGATGTCTTAGTGTAAGTGGTGATGTCAAGCATAGAACAGTTTCGTCCACCAAGTGAGTATCAGTCTCGTGTTGTCGACGCCTCATATGGACACATGCCTAGCCGCCGGCGTCTCTGTGCATGCCGAACGGAAGAAGATATCTGGAAGTGAAATATCTACGTTTTATCTCTTGAATATGGTCTATTTTGGAGAGTACTGGAAATGGTTTTTCATTCGTTTGAGGGGCAATCCATAAGCAGGTAATACTCTATGACTTATTTTCTTTATAACTGTATACTTATGCATGTCCGATTCGCTAGGCCCGAATTCGGTCATATGGACAAAGTAAATAATACTGTCAACCGAGGTGTTTATTATCTGAGTTCTCGATGGAGTACTGTCCATTTTTCACCTGTCGGTTACCTGAGTATCGGCCAGACTGACTGAGAAAACTTCGGTTGATGATTTGTGACCAATATTAACACCACCCCTGCGTCCCCAAACGGAGTGGCGAAAAGCCTGGTTAGTGAGTAAGTAGACAGTAGTTCATGGGTGGGAATTCTCTTATGGTTATGCGCTAGCTGAAACAGCCAAGAAAAAAAACTGATGTATTGCCTGTGATTCACCATCATCATCATAGATAGCAACACATCAGTGATTCACACCGGTGCTTAACTGCTACATAATCATGAAGGAAAAAGCAAACCCTTTGTAGGAAGAGAACAAATAAGAAGGGTACGAGAAACGACCTGACTACCAAAAATAGCTACGTCTATCTTCGAACACTCAGCATCAAGGTGACTGCGGTTAGCAAACAATTGTTGGGGCGCATCTGCAACATTCAACTCTGATGCATTCTTTGCGTCAGCCCGATAAATTGAATTGATCGACGGATGTTGCTCAGGTGGATATCTATTGAGTTGAATGGGTTGGTCGCCAAGAGTATTCTACGTTTAGATCCCGTTCGAAACTCGATAAGTTCGTTTTACAGTCCCGCTGTCAGGAGTTTTAGGTTAGGAACAGTGGTATTGCCTTATTCTACCACGGGAACAAGTCGACGGATTGGTGTAGGCCGCTGCGCCAAAAAATTATGTACCCTAGCTGTATCAATCTGATATCCGAGGATGCTAAGTAATGGCATGCTAGTCAGACAGATAGGTAACAGTGTCGATTTCATGCAGGCGTTAGAAAACTTGAACATGCATGGAGCATGCACTGATTTTGTTGTAGCCATAACTACCGGTTCAAATGTCATCAATGTATGGTGAAAATCAAATAACACATCGCTCATCAGAGTTTGCCATGTTTTCGTGACATCCCTTAAGTCAAGGAGCATCAGTTAAGGTGAAGTTTAGGGCATTGGCTTAGTAACTGCTCGTTTTTTCCCCGAAATTTCCTCCGCGATGTGAATTTGATGGTAGGTTTAGATCCGATCGGATTTGGAGAACATTATTTTGTCGTACAAGTCAGGTGCGATACCGCAGATGTGTGGCATAAGGACATAAGGGGCAGCGATAGGGATGTTGTCCATAACCCTGTCATTCTTACATGAACCTCATTAGTTAGAGTCCGTTTTAATAATCATTAATGGTGGCTGCCTGTGTTTTTTTCAAATCCGGTGTAATTCCATATTGCCACTTGTTATTGACTTTATTCCTGTTGAGTACATGTGTATTAACAGTCAAACATCTCGGCCTAGCAACTGTTGGTGAACCAAGCAATGGAATGCGGTAAGTGCTTCTATACTTGATAACAGTTTCATAAATGATATTCCAGGAAGAGGGGTTAGCAATGAGTAGCGATGTGTAAGCAGCAGGCAGAAAAAGTAACGTTGCGGGCCAAACTAACCCTACTTAAACGACACATGCCGACAGTAAGTTAGCTTTTTTCCCTTAGGGCTGCGCTAAGGAGGAAACAGTCCCAGCGCAACCATATCGACTTAGTCTCCAAGTGTAGCAGCATGGCTACTGTTGGTCGTGCGCACACTTGCAGAGGTCGTAGATTCGGTTGGAAGGTGAACATGTGTTCAGTAAACTGCACTTTCCTCCTCTGATTTCTGTTTCTCTAAACTTATTGAGCCACCGTCATTTCAGGTCAGTGGGTAACTTTAATGCTGTAACGTGCTCGATTCCCCTTTGGTTATTTTTATAAATCGTTGTTCCATGAAAGTAGGAGTGGCTGTTGATAAACTTTTCTACCGAAGGATATGTGCTCGGACACCAATCTTTCATGGGGATGATTGTGTGATGTTTGATCATGACGTTTGGTTGTAATTCAACGGTTTGACCCCGGAACTCTTGATAGCGGTCGTGAACATCGTGGCTGGCATTCGTAATGTACTCGTTACGGTTTAAACCAGCTAGTATATTTTTCGAAATATTCGCTCCATCTTTTAAGTCGGGTTTACCCGTTTGGGGTAGCTGTGAAAATTTCCCCCGTAAATCCCGACTTGACAAACCGTACAGTCGCTTATCTGGACCTCTGTCACTTTACTGTCTCTATTGAAAAGTCTTGTTTCATTTCTTGTGGGTATGATGTGTAATGAGTTTGAACTAAGGCGGTTTCTTGATCGGAGAAGGTTCAGTAAATCATTGTTCGCGCACAGTCCGCCACAGACGGAATTCTGGTCAAACTGGAACCAACCAATCATAGACGGCGATCGGCTGCTGTTGAATACGCATCTGTTTCAAACAACCGAGTTGCTAGATGTTAGGTCGTGGAACAACACAGCAACGGACCGGGCAATGAAAACGTGAGGACGCCTGTCGCTTACTAGCAGTCATAACTACTGTTTTTCCTCCATGAAAAGGTGCTGTTTTTTAATAAATCGAGATTGCTTATTGCTGCCCAGATTCCTGCTCTGATCTTTCTTTGATTGTTTAGCTCAGTACGCGACATAGTGGACATTCACTTCGGATTCAGCAACAACCCTTTATAGTCACAGTAGACCACCACTACAACCGTTTCCGTTTCTGCTACGCTTAACTTGAGTTCTTCTCGCTGATTGGGTTTTTGAAGTTTGGCAGCCGGCACTGGTTTGCTAAGAGTTTCCCACAAGTTCTCTCGTGTGCCATTTGGTGATTGCATTACCACCCGTGCTTACGTCACTGTGAGTTTTCAGACTTATTTTCTTTGTGTGTTACTCTCTTTGGTCTCATAACACCAATGTAAACTTTATTTGTTTATATGGCTGGACTGCGCAGGGCGTTTGAGAGAGTGAGACCTTGATGTGCACGTGTTCTTTCCAATCTGTCATCGTGATTGTCGCTGTACGTTTGGACGTTGAACAAATCTAACTGGTTCTCTTTTGATCTACCGATTTGTTTTGCATCCAGTACTGATGGTCGAATATAACTATGTATCTACGAATCGCTCAGGTTATGAATACGATCAAAATCAAGACGCGTTGTGTTTCTTTACTGTGCAAATCGAAAGCCGTGTGCGATTTTTGAAAATTATACTGGCTCACAATGTATCTTGAGTGCACATTCGTACAGTCAGAACATGTGCGATTTTCGCCGATTGTCCCGAATTTCGATCTCACCGTATTAACGTCTTCCGCCGTACTGCAGCGGAGTAAGCAGTCGTTCAGCGATCGTACACATGGCTTCTGACGCGTCACCTGCGTCATGCAGTCTGTTTGCTTACCGATTAAGGTGGCACACTTCGGCACGTTCCCTTTGATGAAAACAGGTGTGAAATTTGAAACAGTTTGTTCTATTCAGAATATTCAACAAGACAGTTATTAATAAAATTGTACATGGAAACCGGTGGTGTAGCAATGGTTTCCCCTGTTGCACTTGCAGTAGCCGATCTTTCCCCCGGATACATGGAAACACAAGCGATGAGTGAATTTATCCGCCCTTCACGAATTTGGTGGCAGTATGTAGACAACAAATTCGTAATCATAAAATGGACCGCTCGCGACCAGTTCCTACAATTTCTTAATTCAGAATGCAACGGCATTATATTCACATTGGAAACTGAAACCGATGAACGCCCACCTAATTTTCTACACTGCCTAGTCAGAGTTGAAGGACAACAGATTTCAGATTTTTGTGTACCGCAAACCAACCCATTCTGGTCTGTATTTCAACTTCAGCTCGTCGCATCCAATCAGTATGAAGAGAACAGTTATCAAGTAAGTCGTCGATAGAGCTACTAAGATCTGCACCACTACACTCTCCAAAACATTAAAGAAATGCTAGCTGCTAATCACTATTCAAACGCATGTCGATTAAGAAGGCGAACAAACAGACCCGAACTTTCAAGTCTACTGTTCAAATACCGTATCGTTAACAAACATCTGAAAAAGGAATTTGCTCCGTTCTCTCTTAGTACGTTATCCGCACTATATTTCGGTTAGAAAATACTTTAGAACGACTGGTGACGCATCCTAAGGATCCAGTTTCCATGGGCGATCAGACAGACTGCGTTTACGAAATCAAATGTGGTGATTGCGGTGCCAGCTACATTGGAGAGACAAGTGGATAACTGAAAGTACGTGTTACCGAATACAGAAGACACGAAATTTCCTCTTAAAGACGTCTATCATCTTCAGAAGTTAGAGTAGGATTCGGCCATTGCATTACATGCACTGTCAGAGAAACACCACGTAGGTTTTGATCAAGCTCGAGTGATTCGCAAGGGTCTGCCTTGCCATGCGGAGCGGTGCTGTGCTGAAGCACACAACACAGAGCACGCTTGTGTTAATCGCAATGATAACAAACCTCTGTTTGTAGTTTGGCTTGCGTGGATAAACACCAGACAGACGCGTCTTATATACATCAGCTTCAGCCCCACTTAATGGGCAAAGGATTCGACCAATCAGGTCAAATGCAGCACAAATTGATCTAACCATGGCAAATCCCATATGTTCTCTGTTCCTTTGTTAATGTGAATTCGATTACAACGGTCCTGAGGAAGGTCACCCGAGGTGGTTAAACGTAGGGTATTACAACTTGCTCCTGACGTTGTGGTATTCCCTATCAATACCATGTTTAACACGACGCCCTAACTGTTCGACTTCATTCACACTAAATTTGATATAGATATTTTACAACTGAACAAGACAGTTGTTTTTATATGAAACGATTAATGGGGGTTAGATAGTTAATCAGTTCAGGGATGATCACTTAGTCCAGGGTGGGGTCAAATTCATGAACAATTTTTTCTATCCACAAGGCCGGTCTCAGTCTATTGATTGTAGCCGCCTCAACAAACCACGTGAATCATGGTTTGCAATGGCGTAATAGGATTCTGAATGCACAAACTAGTTCCATAACGTGACCAGTAGTCGAGACGTCTAACGACGACAGATACTGTCTATTTGCTTGTTTCAATGAAATTGGTACTCTCCGGTAAAACAGACTTCCGCACCCCATCGTAACTGTTTGCTACAGGGACGGGTAATCTTGATACAGATGAGTGGTTGCGAAATGCATACATCCATCACTCTTTTCGTTCTGACTGTTTTGTCCTAGCTATGGGATTGCTGAATGCGTCAGTCGAACCTTCCTTAAGTCCAAGTTATTTTGCGGTAACTGCGCCTGATCTGGGTATACTCACTTTATATCCCTAATCTGTATCTTTTCCGTACCGCTAGGCTAACTTGATTGGCTCTGTAAGTTAGGGTCCGAAGTAGCTGGATTAATGGTTCTAGAGCACCTTACACATTTGCGAATAGTCGACTATTTTATTTGTACTTACTACTCTTGTCATCTTAGTGAGCTGTTTTCAACATGTTGCATGTTAACTGTTACCGAAATTCTTGTGTATGATCGATAGGACCTTATTTGAAACAACTTGTTGTTTGTTACAAGTTTCTTACCTGATTTCCTTCAAAATCCCTATGTTTATATTATGTTATTACCACAGTGTTCAGGTGCTTTGTGCCGTTCTCGAGCGTATCCCAGTCAATTTCTATCCAGTGAATCATCTGTTCCCGAGTATCTTTTTTTTCTAATCGTGCTCTAGGTTTCCTTTGGCAGTTCACATATTACATACCGTAAAAAGTATTAAAATAATTTTTACATCTACTCTGAATCGGTTGCTTATAGAGTGTCAACCTGAGCAAGTACTTGTGTGATCAACCTAATTCCACTTTTCACGCAATGTAATTCTCTAGTGCCCATGACAGAAATATTTATTTTTCACACCGAGGTGTTCGTATCACGATTTATAAAGTACCGCGCATGCATACATTTACTTTGGGGACTGATGAATACCTGCAAGTAATTTGGGGCCGATAGACATTGCTCTGCATCTATTTCGCGGTGTGATCAGGTATACCCGCCGTTTCTTGTAACTCGTCCTAGAGGTCCGGAACTCCTGATTGCTGTTTGGCACGAGATCAAAAAGGTTCGTAGCACCTACGCACCATGTACTGATTGTCATCTGGTCTATCTTTATTTAATTGGTCCTACTTAAAAATGTGTAGGTGAATTCCAATAGTACTCACATTGTTTCAACAAGATAACGTCACCGTTTCGAATATCGCGTTGTTCACTGACGAGTCTCAAAAACATACTGCATATCCAGACACCAAATCTTCACCGTTTTTATTCTGTTGCCACATTGTTCTATGTCTCGGCACCGCACTTTCTAAGGTGATGTATTATTAATGCCAAACACTGCCGAGTTTGTCATTTTCGCATTCAAAAACTTTCGGTGTTCCATTCACACGTACTTTCATTGAGCACAACTAGTATGTGAATGATGTAAAACGTGGTTTTTCAATTTTGTCTTGTTCTTCCACATGTATAGTAACCTCTTTTGGGTTACCACTACGTGTGTATTGTAGTGCTGCTAACACTACGACTAAAAGGGCCTTATTTCTCAGCAGGTGTCTTTTATGGACTTGCTCACTGATCCTGAGGATCAGTTGAAGTTCGAATCGATGTGCTGTCAAACTATAAAGTGTCCGCCAAGTTGATCAGTCAAGTGCACAATTGACTACCTCGCAAAAATGGAGAGGCGTCCTACTGTTTTTGTCGTATATTCCTTTCGCTCCATGAAAAAATAACATGTGGTTAATGTTTATACTTCATATCATTTGATATCAGTCTTTCAACTCTTTAACCCCCTACTGTTTCCCTCATACTACACGGTTATCCGGGTTCAACAACAAGAGTGACCCTGTTGTTTGACTGGTTTGTCTGCAAAATGAGGACGGTCAATCAGCTGTGACTGAAAAATCGCAAGGATCCGTTCTTACTGTAGCCTGTTTTTCGTAAATTTGTCATTGTCGATTGTTCAAGTCTAGACAGTTATTTCCGAATCATTTCTTATTCTCTTCCTTTTTCGTGTTAACAGCTGAGTTGTCTTTGTCATGACTGTCATCATCCACTAGTTTTATCCTGTTCTTAATGGTGGTGATGATCACTTCATTCTAAGGATTCCCTTACAGCTTATGGTTGAGGTAGCTATCTGCCGTTGTGGTTTCCGTACGCATTCCCAGAACGTTGTTGCATTCGGCCAGTGATTCCATTTTGATACAGTTAATTTGCAGACCTCCGGGATAAGCAGAGTTCGCCCCTGATGGTCATCTGGCCACATTTTTAGTGAAAAATACATACGAATACTTACATATCCTTGTGAGCATTGTCTCTTACTCACTTTGACCATTCCCATCAGCATGGTTTGATAAAAACGGTGATAGTAAGGATCGTACGACTGTTTTCCCCTCTTTCTTTCCTATACCACCCCCAGAGTCATCCGGCTCTCAGAAACTGCGCAGGCGCGGACTGTTCCGTCATTATTCATGCGTTAGAGTCACCGAAAGCTCGTCGTGTTTCGTGCTCTCGATGTAAATGTCAGTTCTGTTTTGTGTGTGGTGAACCTTATCATGCACCAATCACCTGTTCAATGCTGAAGCGTTGGTTGCGCAAATGTCAAGATGATGCTGGCACTGCAATCTACATGACTGCACACACAAAGGATTGTCCTGAATGTCACGTGTGTATTGAGAAAAGTGGTGGTTGCAATCACATGGTGAGTGGGTGACTGGTATGTCGGAGTTACTTCTAGAATGAGTTATGATTAATTATGACTTGATATTATCTTATTTGTCGACAAGACGAGTGCAGTGCAAGGTGCGCATATTACGGGTTCCCTGGTGTGTGGTAGATGTTTGAGTCCCTTCTTGGCTAACTTACGGGCTGTGTTAACCATTCCTGTAACCTATTTACAGATCCTTTTTAATAATATCGAGCTAATGTGGTTTAGTAATATTGTGGGGTCACCGATATATTTGATCCTTTAGTTAGTAGTGGTTTGTTTTTGAGTTACACTGGTTGAACCTCTACTGACATTTTTCACATACGAGTACACTTTTCGACTGGTTCGCTTTGAATACAACCGAGGGACTCGAATTGCAGTCGTTCACAATTTTGCTTGGTCACCGAGGGTTGCACATCGTCCCTCATCGTCTTATGAGGCTGGTCACGACACCAGAACCTTCATTCTTTGTCACCCAAGAATAATGCTCACGTTAACCGCTCGTCTTTGGAAGGGCGCGACCAGGATTCGTTAGTCAAATTGTAATCGTTTTGATAGCTGAGCAAAATTCCCGCTAAAGAATTGTGTGGAGGGCTATCAACCATATAGGTGTGTATATACAGTCTTAAGGTTCATCTGAATCGACGCCATTTAACGAATTCTCTGCAAGGTAACATGATTAGGCATCTCTATCATTTCTGTCTTGACCCCAGTGCGTTCGCTAGTTCTGGCGTGAAATGCTTGTGAACTCCCACTGGAGTGGTCAATTTCTTGGATCAGTTCCGTGCGACGCAATGGGATGGTTGTGCAGTTGAGTCCGAATGCCAAATTTCTGAAACCCCATCGTGACTCCCTAGCTCAGTTGGTAGAACGCTTACCACATACGGCCACGTTGTTCCTGTCACTGATTCGATTCCAAGTGAGTCATCATCGTCACAGACAACAATACATCAGTGTGACCTCCGATGCTTAACTGGCACCCAACCATGAGGAAGAAAAATTGCAAACCCTGTATAAGAAGAGAGGAGAAAAAAGAGGGGAACGGGAAAGAACCTGACCACCAAAAACTAGCTACGTTTATATTCAAATACACAGCATCAGGGTGTCAACACCTCAAAAACAAACAACCGAGCTGTAAGTGAAAGTAAAGCGTCATCAGCACTCACTCCGCAGACAACTCGACCAGTAAACGACAACATTCACGCCACTGAGCTCATTTATTCCCCATCTCCCCTAACCTCTTTGGCCACCGACTCTGAGTCGCGAGGGCACTAGCCCGGGAAACGAACCCAATGTACAATGACCAACCGCTTTATGGACGATTTTATTTGGCTACGCTAGGTCATCATCTGTCCACCTCGCACCTTGCGTCAGTCTGCCGCAACGTCGGCAAAGAGCTTTCGGTGTAGCGAGCGACTAGCTGTCATCGTTAATTTATGACTTAACCATCCAAGTCTGTGAAAATGTAGGGATTGAACAAAAGAGCTCGTTTGACAATCAGTGCCAAACATCCGCTTTCCAACCTTCTTGTTACTTACTCGCTGGTGTCACCCGATATGAGCGACTGAACACAGACATCGGTGGTTAGATATTTGAAGACGGTTTACGTCTCCTACCCTGAACGTTCAACTTTCGCTGTCGTAAAGTAACACGGCCCTCACTGCTCTGTGATACACGCAACCCTTAAGATTCCGAGAGATACCTCTCCGTTGCCATAGGTGCCTCAGATTGGCACCTGTGGCGGCCTAGGTACCACTGTCGGGTATTTTCTGAAGCAAATTTAGTATGTCCAAAATATTTCAACCGTGGCAACCGAACATGGTGGTGATGTGAGTCAAGAACGCGGGTGACACAAGGATTATCGGTTCAGAAAATTGACACAGGAGGTATATACCTTAACAGTGCCCGGAATACAAACAATCATTTGCACATAAAGCTAATCCCGATGTATCCCGGTTGTCAACGCCACGTTCATATGAGGATAACACAATTTCTTGCATAATTACAATGCAGTGTACCTTTCCACATGTTTATCCGGTTACTTGAATACCCACATACGTACGTCCACTTGACTACTCCTACAAAGACCACCTACGAGGACCGTCGAAGGTATTCTTAATAGCAAGATGTTCCTTGTGGGACAGCGCATCAGCCCACACTACTATTGTGCGCTGATCGTAAGCAGTCTGGCACAGTGGACAGATGATTCTGTGATCTTTTTAAAGAAAACACGGATGACTTGCTGCCTTATCTTTCAAGTTCACGATTATTCGGAAGATTTGGAACGGTTGCCACGTCTGTAAGAATGGGAATGCCAGATCACATATAAAGTTTCCACATCATAATAAGAAACTGCTCTTTTGTTATCGGTATCGTTTATTGCTTTCTCACAACACTCATTTGGATTTCAGTCGTTTTTTTTCAAGTAATTGTGGTTCATTGCGTGTAACAGATAACGATTGTTGCTACCACTGACGTTGTCAGAACACAAAATGCAATCCTCGACCATTGATGCAGTTCACAAGGTTTGCGATTACTTTTTAACATCGAAACGAGGTCTAACGGAGTGAAACGTTCAGTCTTGGGAACCAGAAAAATGAACGCGACCAAACGTGTGGGTGCAGACAGTCGAAAATGAATGTTGACGATAATAGCGTGATAATGGGGCACGAGGCAGTGGATAAACCTCTGCTGTGATTTAACGCCTCGTGCATGAGAATCAATGCGTTAGACCGATGTGTCTTCTTTATCAAGGTTGGGAAACATTCTTCGATTGTCATAAAGACAGTGGAAACCCTGCTGTTTTTTCGTTAACAAAGTCGCTTGCTGCGGTGGGCTTTTGTCGCCGGGGAACACTTTGTGATGCTTTCAACCCCACGTATCTTTGACGTCGCCCTGTGAGCTGCATTGGTTGTTTCATTTATTTAAACTTTCGCATATATGCATCTGCTTGTTCAGCATCGATATGACCAAACTTTTTGTTGCAACTGGTTTCTTAACGTGTCCAGTTTGTCGTTCCGCTTCGACAAACGATTAACTTCACTTGGTGGATGTTGAATGCTGAAAATCAAACAGAATTTTACCCAGACGTTCTACGGTTTTACGAGACAAATTAGCGATAAGAGCAGTGTGCATGCCTCAATCATAAGCGTTTGTGCGATCAACAAGTATCACACCGGGTCAACTATGTCAACTAGTCTAAGCCGATACAAATACCAACGTGTCAACGAATAGCTATTATAGACAATGTAAAACGCTGGACGAGACAGTGAATAGCCCAAACAACAAATGGATTTACAGTCACTTCTGAGCAAAGAATGACAATAAACCTGTTGGCTCCTTGACTTGATGCCGTGTAGACCACCTGAACCAATGGCCGTTAGCTCTATGCGCTTGGTGTCGTAGTCCAGGCAGCACCCCCGGCCTGGACCGGCTTAGACCGGCACGCACGTGTAAGAAGCGAGAATATGGTGCACGAACGTGTGCATACAGGCTGAGTCGACAATTATTGTGATCCAGCTTGAAGTCGGGAGGCGGATGTTTTGTGATCGGATGTTAGTGAAGAAGTTAGGGCGATAGAGACAAGGAATAAGGGGAATTTTGAGTTATTTAGCAAAAAATCCGATGGCTCATATTTACTGTAAGACTACCGTACTGCAACTAAATATCTTAGCCCATAGTTTTTGGTTTATTTCTACAAGTCTAGTGTGATTATCACTGCTTTCCGGATTTGCTAACTGTCAAATTATATTCTTGATCGGTGCAGTTTGGTTTTTCTGCACAGTATGATTAGTTCATCCTTTGCCGATTTGCCTCCAATTTAAGGTGGTTATAATTTCTCCTTGATTTCGGTTACATTGCGCTTTTTGTAATACCTTCTCCTTTTCATCTCCTTTTACAGCAATGTTCTCAATGTAAACACGAGTTCTGTTGGGTCTGTTTGAATCGTAAGTCTCAACTCACTCCCTACTTCATGCATTTTATTTCTGATATCAAACCGCGCCGTTTTTCATTTTCTGCAAATTGTGGTTATTTGCTCTTTACTCAACTTTTGACTTATATTTATTTTTCACTTTTTGTTTTAATGTCTGTCCGTCTTCGCTCTAACCTGTATTACCTCCCTCCTCAAGTTGTTATTAATTTCCCATTTCACTTTCCTGTGTATAATCGCTGGTGAGCAGATTGTAGGTCTCTCGTGGTTCATTGCTCGGTTGACGACACGCATACCGTTTTTTCGGTTGCAACTGTGTCTCAAATGGACCTAGCCGCTTGTTCCGACCAATTTTTTGTCAGGACTAGCTGTCCTCTCAACTCTCTCCTGCTATCCTTGATCTAGCATCCTTCTAACATTGAGAACGAACAGTGTGAGCGTACCTGGCAAGCTCATGACACCTATCAGGGTTTGCTTTCAGTGTTTTACAAATGTTCAGTCGTTTATATTAACTTTTATTATAAGCGCCTACCTCGTAGTGCACTACATGACGGCTTATCAACATTTGGTGGAACGTCATCGTTTACCTACCTATGCCGTCATCTTTCTAATTGTTTCATGCAGGCCTAGATAAATCAGTCAGCACATGTAAATTGAGAAGAACATTTGTGGTCCTTTTCCGGGGCCACTTAATTGTCTTGGTGGTTATGCTCTTTCTGATAGTCTATCTTCGCCCGTAACCTCATAGCTGACTTTGAAATCCAATGGACTCATCCGGTAGAGACAAATCGAGTGATATTTCATCTAGTAGCTCTTTCACTATGGTTGACTGACTAACGACAATGTTCGGCTAAGACCCCGAGGGTTGTGTAGTTTGAATTAGCTTGCTCTTATTTCAATGTATGTGAATTCGACAGTGATGTGTGGATTCCATGACCATGATAGTTGGCCTTACCTTGCGGCACCGGGGAAAATTGGCAATACGGTCCTGATCTGTAGACTTCCACCAGACCCAGACATTGATTCTTTTTCACATATTTCAAGCTACTGTACATATGTAATTTTCGGGTTTCACTTCTAGACTAGAGTAACCTCCGTAAATTGGTCCAAACTAATCAGCTCAACTTTTTTCGCTATCTCCTTTCCGCACTTTACCTACGGTTCTCTGTATTTTTGGAGTAACTGCTTGCTGTTCTCATGCTCGGCCTCAACCTTATCTATTTTTCTGTGCTCTTTTCGTCGCCGGTGTCAAACAAAATCCAAACATCGTCCGCGTGGGCAAAAATGTAACCTATGCAAAACTTCACTGATTAGGTCTTAATAGCTGTTGCTCAGCTCAGTTCTTTGAAATTCGTGAATTACCATGAAATGGAGATACTGATACACACAGAGTGAGAAGTTCGCAGATTGTTTATATCTGAGGGAAAAGCGGTTGCGTTATTAACAATATTAGAAAGTAGCAGGACAGCAAGATGTCTTCATGTTGTGATAGAATTTCGTCTTCTGATGTCATGGATGGAAAATCAACTAAACTTGTGGTCTTGTTTTGAACACGTTCCAAAAGGGAAGGTTTTTCAAAATCCTCCCAAGGCATGTGCACATTAGTGTAAATTAGGTGGACTGTCAAATTTTTTATATATACAACAGTCGTGAAGTAATGTCGAATCTGCGGCACGCGAGTTACTGTGTATATAAACCAGGTCAAGTCCTCATGAATTACGTCTGTGAAATGTTGAACAGAAGTTGTAGGACAGGACAGCAACAGGTGCACTTGGAGGAATTAAAGGTCACTGCATTCAATGATCTGTAGGTTGTCTATACTTGCATTTCCTCTAACCGTTTCGTATGGAATGGCAATGGCTGCTTTGCGAGGTAATAAAAACTGTTGGGACGCAGAACGCTGGTTTGACTAAGCGATGAACTCTGTGGATTTTTATAGCTTGTCTTTATCGTGATGCAGTTGAGTTTCTGTTTATCTACTTGTCTTTTGTTGTTGCCGGTTTCTAACTAGTACTGTTGGTTGCTCGTAACTATTCGCTTACACACTGTATGAAACAGCGCATCGTTGTGCCTTGTATTCTTGCTTGGTATCAAACATTTGTGATACTTATTCACTTTGCACCATCTTCCTCTGTCTCTTGCAATTTCTTCTCAGCTTGGTCCGTTCACAAAACCGAGTACTATAACTGTAGTCGCTACACTGAGCGCCCCGATGCAGCTGATGATCAGGCTCGGCAACAAGCACGGGAATCTTTGAAGCGTTACGTTTTTTACTACGATCGCGTAAGTGACGCTGGCTTTCTCATCTATCGTGGTATCCCACCCTTGATTTTACATCAGGGAGTGTATTCACACCATGGACTTTCGTTTGAGTGGTTTCATATGCAGAAGTTGTATTCGGCAATTGCACATTTTATTAATTTTCGGTGTTTCTTTGGTCCTGTTCAAACAGTGATAGCTGCTCTGTGAACCAACCTTACACCGGAAAACTATCCCGGGAACTGTGCTAATCTATTGAAACCCTCATGCGTTTGCTGAAAGTTCGCACGGATTTGGATAGTTTAGGGTAAATGTATTGCGTTTTTCAAAATACTAGTGAGTTTCGAAAAAATCGAAAACGTCTCTTAGATGTGTAAAAGTGCGTCAGATATAGGAAGGCATAATTAAACTGCCTTATTCGATTTTCACCTAGCATGTTTTTGGTTCTCATTCACAAATATTCCGATCTTCGAATAAAGCAGTCTCTCGGTTTTCTTCTCCTTCTTCTTCCAGTTGGCAGTACGGAATTCGGAGATTTATTTTAAATGCTTGAAGTAGGCGACGAATGACTTACTCCACCAGTGCATAAATGAGAAAGAAAGAACACTGTAGTATAGATCATAATTCAGGAAATACTATTCCCCGTCTACTACCGATTGCCAAACGTGGTCTTAGTGTCCACAAAACAACATTTATTGCCACCCTGGGTAAGAAGTGCATAATTTCAAAATGGCTTGTCTACCAAGCACTATGATGCTGATTTCACTGCCTATCCCATCAGTGACTAACTGATATCGACTCTGTACCAGAGGTGAATAATCGTGAAAACTGAGAGGAGTGGCTGAAACAAAAATAGAATAAACGTGAGTCCAAAGAGCGACGAAAAACGCTGGTGCTTATGCTCAGTACTTTTAGACTTCCTGCTTGATTATAATGCAAGGTTTCAGTACGAAACGCACATGTGTAATGCATTTTGTCCCGCGGTCCGGAAACCTACTTTACACACGAGAGCTGTGTAGATCTTGATGTGACCAAAACCATCCAAACCAATCGCCTGAGTAGCAACGACTCATCAGGTCACATTTTGAGACTACAGATTTGTGACTGATGGCGCTGAACAGTTAAAAACAACAGTGTGCACCGTTACCTCAAGTGGACGTCGGTGTTTCTCATGATAGGCAATGTTCGTGTCTATGGATTTACTACTCTTTGCCATTCTTTTCGTCCTCTTTATTTGCGATTCCCACAGTAATTGGTTTCATGTACATGACTGAAGCGATTAGTAATGAGATTTATCTGACGTTTTCAGGGAGTAAACCTAAGGCTGAATCGTAAAATATCCGCACCAAATTTAGTATGAATGAAGTTGAACAGCTTGGATTTCGATTACAACACTCTTAAGGAAGGCTATCCGACGTGGTTGAAACATAGAGTATTACAACTTGCTTGTAACGTTGTGTTATTCTCAATTCGTTTATCTAAGGCTGAATTGTTGAAAACTGGAATCTTTTTCATAGGACGAAGGTGCGAACCTAAGTGTTGCCGACAAGTGTTTTACACACTACGGCTTTGATGTCATATCCCGATCAATTGAGGTGTTGTGAGCCGAAAGGCGTATTAACGACTTGCAGTGGAGCGTTTAACGATGATTGGGGTCTTTGTCGTTAGATGGTTTACACTCTATTTATATCCCTATGAACGTAGCTTCCTAAACTGATTCACATGGATAGTTGCTTTTTCCAAAAGTTTCGTTGATTATCATACCTACCTTCGGATATTTTGCAGTATGCTTTTTGTCTGTCACATATTAACCATACCTCGTTACTTCACAATAGCGATGGAAATGTTGTTGCAGCCTCATTTTCTATCACAGTTGCATCGGTGATTAGTCTTGGAGTTCGAAGCAATCATGTCGGATTACTGTCAAGTTCTATTGTTTAGACTGCATAGCACATCGTAATTAGTTATTTGACTAAACCGTACATTTTTCGATTCAGCACTTACGCGTGTACGCTTGCGTAAATTCTCCTGCATCAAACAAGCTTGTTGAGAAGCTTCCAGATTAAATGGTGACCTTAGTTGATTACCTACCTCTACTTTGGCTGCCTTGCATTGGCACGTCGTTTGTTAACTCCTGTAGTGCTCATTACCACACTTCACCATAAGAGACTGTGCACGCTTTCTTTGGTCAAACGCACATTCAGCCCATTGACGTTTGCTCCTTTCTTCTCTGCTCACAGACAGTCTCATCGAGAATCGCGTTACTCTGCAAATAATAAACAAGATCATCATGATCATCATCATCATAGACATGTACTTATTGGAGTCTGCGACAATTAAGGCTTTAGGTGTTACTGCTAAGCACGCGGCGAAATTTTCCGCGACGTTTTTGTTTCGTATAAGACCAACCTGTCAAGTACGGCATCATGACGATGGAATTACCTAATTACTTTGTTAACATATGTGGACACTGATTTCAGTGACGTGTATCTTCGTCATATATTGTGACTAGTACAACTTTACGTGGCTTATGTTCAGGTACTTCATTGACGTGGGTAACCGATCTACGAAACTTCTACACTCCAGTTGCTAGCGATAATTCATTTGGTTTGTGCATAGTCCATGCATTGATCTAATAACCGTTCACCTATTTATGTGACGCCTGGGATTATATAAGCGGTACAGAGTATGGTTTTTATCCCGGTAATACCACAACGTATTATAATCCGGGGAATATCGGTATTGATTCATGTTATCTGCGCCTGTAGTTGCTTGCACGATATACACGATAGACGTCCCAAAGATTAGTGTGTAAGCCGAATGTTACATCCGCGATCATGTGCTATCCATTCCCCATCTGAAAATGGCTAACAAGTGAGCAGCAAATTTTTCGATACTCATGTTCATAGTTCACCCAGTGCTTGTTTCGTTCCGTTAAAATGATTCATAGTGTTCATCATCTTCCCGAAATTTTCCATTTCTAATCCGTTTTCAGTGGGCCAATCACGAACGTAGTCTTCGATTGGAACAACAACACCGAGCAGCCGTGTGTGCAAAGATTCGTGAGAAAGTTTTACAAAAGGAAGGAACTTGGATTGACTGGCAACATCTGCTTACAGCAGCTGACACCTTACGTGATTGCCGCTATACACTCAAGTACACATACCCGATGGCATACTATTCTGAGAATATGCCAAACAAAACTCTTTTTGAATATCAGCATGCTCTGCTTGAGTCTGAAGTGGAGGACTTAGCTTGGAAAATCGAACATGCCCAAATCACTGATCGGGGTGAACTTCAGAACGCAATGGATGTGTGTGAAAAGCACCGCCTGACTCTTTTACAGGAGTTTCGGACCGAGTGATTTCTTGGTTGTCAACCCTTAAGAATGAACGCTCCCCCACTTCAACCGTTGTCCGGCCTGCGGTAGCTACACATCAACGTTCGACTGAACAAACCTTCTTTCCTTCGTGATTGTCTTCGCTGTGACCTCTGACCTATGTCATTTATTTACTTGTTAATTCTGATCACATTCGTCATCTTGTCACTCATTGTTTCTTGGTACACTCACAGATGAGAACTTGTGTGCGTTTCTGTAGTAATTGCACTTCGGAATGCGACTAGTATACTAGGTATAGATTTACATTCTGATGGCGCACATAGGATCTGACGAGGTTGAGGCAGCTGCAATAGCGATGGTGAGAAAGCAAAAGGCCGGTTGAACGCAGTTGATGTGAAACACATGAGCAATAAATATAAACGGTATTGTGCATCTGTTGACTGAAAATATGACTCACCGTCTGATTTGAGAGCATATTCCGGTAAAACCTCATTCCATAGGTAAACCCATGACATCCCGGTTACTCCTCTGTATCAGTGATCCTAATTGGTCACTGGATAATTTAGTGTGGTGATCAGGATGCCAACGATGTTTGCCAAATCACCACATTGCCCCATATAAGTGAAGAACGTCAGATCGTATATATTTTTTCAAATATGCCGTTATCCTTTTTATGTACATCACTTCCGTGTTCACGAAGGAACATTTTAGCGGGTTTGCCGATTTTCCTGAGGCGAATGTTACCAAACACGAGAACATTTCGTTACAAACTTTAACAGGTAGATTTCATCCGTGTGGTCTGTTTGTGATCTGATTATGTAAACTAATCTTTGCCGGTGCTCGAATTGTGCTAAGCATTCCTGCTGATGTGGAAGAAAAGTGTGGGTGGAATGAAGAGTCATTCACACCCAGCACAGCTCATCCAGAACTGTAATGTTACCTGTCTGTTGAATTCATCAATATAGCCATTCACCTGGTACACTGATTTTCATTGACTGTTTTTCCCATAGAACTGCAACGACGAGAGTTCATTCATTCGTTAATATAGCACGTGGAGAAATGTGGAATACTGACTGTTCATTTCTTGTCCTGTCAGATATATAGTGACCTTTGGATTGTATGTCATCTTAATTCTCATGTTCAGGAACGGAGTCTGGGGCTATCTGAAAATCACACGGGATTTGGCCTAAATGCAGCCAACCATTGTTTCAGTCTCCGTAATTCTTCGTCGACACATTTCAGCCTGGAGTGTAAATATTAAGAAAAGACATGGCGTAGTCTTAGACGAAGGTACATTGTTCATAGTTACAGTGTTCGTCAAGTACCAGAGTAACATTGCGCGTACTACCGGTCAATAGTTGCCGTTTTTGCCGGCCTAATCTGCGCTTCTGGAAGAGTTTGTGCGTTGGGGTGTTAGGCAAATTTGTGGACAGACTGTCGACGTTCTATTTCCATGCTCCACTTCAGGTTACTATCTAGGGTGCACCTCCTAACCGTCTCAGAACCAAGAGTGTCGTGCACCAAGGTTGCCCACTATCACTATTGATGGGTACTTTTATCATGAGCGAAATAATGGTTGATTGTCTGCAGCACTTACGAGATCCTGGCGTGCACCTCCTACTTGATGGGAGACTGTGCTGACGACAAAGTCTTGATGGGTTACCATTTCCGATCGGTACAAACGACGATAGGTAGTATGTCACTCTCCGACAAATATTTCGGAATACACTACACATCTCGAAGTGCACAGTGTTTCTGCAAGGCCATTGGGTTTACTTGG
This sequence comes from Paragonimus westermani, assembly GCA_008508345.1. Taxonomy (NCBI): domain Eukaryota; kingdom Metazoa; phylum Platyhelminthes; class Trematoda; order Plagiorchiida; family Troglotrematidae; genus Paragonimus; species Paragonimus westermani. The sequence goes on along the minus strand of QNGE01003081.1, from coordinate 18,009 downwards.
ATTTAATGTTGAACAGTGAAGTTATGGAGATTGTTACGACCGGACCGTCTTCGAACAATGTATAGGTAATTATCACTGGATTCAAAACAGTATTTTATCAAAGATTTATTGGTACTAATGGGTAATCGATGAAAGACTCAAAACAAGCAGTTGCATGTCGCAACTGTGGCAGTCAGAATAAACAGACAAATTGTGCGGAAGCTGCACAAATCGACTGTGTACGTTCGAACAACTGTTAGGAAATTAGTGCACATTTACCTCAATTCCATTTGACAGATCAAACGGCACAGGAGAAGTAATCTTGTGTGACGTACACCAAAAGAAGCAAGTGGAATACACGCTGACCTCGAGACCAGCAAAACAAAGTGAACTATTAAGTAGGTCCCGTTATTTTGACAGTAGGAGAGAATTATATTGGAAGGGGTTAGTTATTAAAACTAGGATATCATCCGGGAAGAATATTTCAACAAATTGGGCAGCCGTATAACACAGAGTTTGTTCACTGCTTCGTATGCCTGAGAAGTCACTGTCTGTAGCGGTATCATATATAATACAATGGCAGATTATATGTCAAAGATCAGGGCAGTATTCGCTAGTCTCGACATCCTTGACGGTAAACAGACATCTCTGTGGAATCTAATCCGTCCGTGAGAATCGTGTTAAAGTGCGGCTTAGAAACCTGGTGATTGTTATTCGACCGTCGGTGTTTGCCTCCAGTCACTTGCATTAAGTGATGCGAATATTTAAACAGGCAACTGTGTGTCAGTGGACCACAGCCAAGTTCATTCAGTCGACGTCTTAAAATGCAGACTTAGCGAAGCAGGCCGCGTTAGGTCATCCTCTGTCACAACATAGGACCCCTACCAAATGGCGTACAGTGCAGGGTGGACTGATGACCTGTCCTACGGAAATAAGATCATTTATCAGAGTTAGCGACTGGAAATCTAATTCATCGACCAGACTGAAGATCTCCTGACGCAAGATAGTTGCCTGGGCGTTTTTAGTGGGTATGCGGTTACTCGGGTTCAGTGGCGTAAAGATTGCTGTTGTTTCATCTGGTTTTCTATAAAGCAGGTGTAATTAGCTAAGCAAAGCAGGACCAGTTGAGGGGAAATCGTTACCGCCGTTCTAGTTCGTCGCTTGGTTAGTCGTTGCCATTCCACTCATGGTTGCATGGTAGATAAACTTCGGTGTATTGTTGTGGACTAGTCTGATAATGTTCGTTTTCTTGATGTTCCTGGAAATGTACTACTGTTCTAGCACATCCTCCTTACCAGTTCGGAGTTTCAAGCCAAGCAATTTTTTTTCATTTCCTGCTTTCTGTCGTTGCTATTCTTTCTAACAAGTGGAAGGTGTTTGAGCTTTCTTACATTGGTGCTACATCCAGTTTTTATTGATTGTTTTCCACATCAACAGATGCCCGCTGGATTTTGAAACAGACAAACTGACAGGATCTGGGTTTTGGTATTGATATGTTCGCCGAGCTTGGCATTTAGGTTGCACTGATGATGTCACATCGCTTGGTGATGAAACGTTTGCAACCTAAATGCCAAGCTCGGCGAACATATCAATACCAAAAGGGTCTGGGTGACTTCAGCCTGAAAGCTGAATTCACTGAAACTGTATTGCAGTGAAATAATGAATTACAATAAGTCCCTATGGAAGATAGCAACCGAATTCACAGATTAGACTCAAAATAATCAAGTCGGATTTATGGAAAATCGTGTTTTAATTAGAATTTGTTGAAGTGTTCTGAACGTGAATAATGTTGCATATCGGTGGAGCTATTATACAATAGAATCATGGACTGTGTTAGCAAGATACCATTCAGAGTTGATTCATAAACTACATCTGCTCGTTTTGCTCCTTAAACCACCTGCAAGATAAACGAGAGGTCTTTGGTACCTCTGTGTTTCTAGACTTTAGCTATTGATATCTTTAACGGTCGATAACACCGATCTACCGAATTATTCAAAGGCGGGCCATATTGTAGTATCTAACGAACTGTGACGGCCGACTGAGAATAACGCAGTGACCAAGGGAATGATACATTATCGACAGACAAGTAAGCGATAATACGACAGCACAGTGCGCGAACTACTTTTTGGTGTCCATAATCATTCAAACGACTGTCTATTTGCATGCAGAGATTTGAAGCCAAAGGGTATATAGGTGACAATCAGCACTTGAGCATGGTCAGTGATAAGTAATTAGGGTCGCTACCAAGCTCCTCTCCTTAGAAGACAACCGGTAGCTAAATTGTGGAATCCAACAACGCTCCAGTTAGCCGAGACCGCTGACATGAAGTTAAGTAATCCAATTTATTCCCGCCACACAGCTCATTTGTAGAGATGGTGAAAGTGAAAAGAGGTGGAGGAAAAAGATTGGGATAGTCAGAAGCCTATAGTTCGTAAGAATAACAACCATGAATAGCTGGGACCATTAGAAGAGTTTATTGACCTTAACACGGTAGAGGATTTTACCGGTTTCAGCAGTGTATGGTAACATCGTGGTCCTGGTAACGCCCATCAAGGCGGCCTTTTGTTCAAATCCCTCGTAGAATTTCACGTTTCCGTATGTTCCTCACACCATCCGATCTCTTCCAAGTTTTACGTTGAGATCAAACACTTAATCCGTAAAACTCGAAGCGGACAGTTGCCAATGATGATGATTGATAACAGTCCTGGGTATCCGTTCGATCGTGAGCAAGATTTTTATCATTTCCATTTTACAAAATGTTCGTTGCTGAAATATGCCGAGAGATTTCATCATAAGCCCAGACGTGGCGAATAAATTTCCTATCAGTGTCATCCTCAGGCCGAATACAGCACAATAAATACAAACACAGTGGCCAACCGAAGATTTTTTGGAACCTAATACATTGTGAGTCTAATATCATTTCGAGATTACTGGCATGGTTGCTATGGTGACGTGTCACTTGTTCCAACGACGGCAAAGCATAGCAACTTCAGTGCTTGAGTAACAGAATTCTGCGAGCACGGATCAAAGTTTCGCAACTGAATCCCGACAGCCAACGCAGCGGTCAGAATACGTTTGACCCATATAGATTGTTGTATACACAACAGGTGACTCAGGCTTCTGTAGCTCCGTTTGTTGCATGTTACGAACTACAAATTTGTCAGGATGTCAATTAGCACAAAACATTTCATACAGCGACTTGAGTTCTTTGTCTAGCATGCCATCAGTACGAATGCTGTTCATTGTAACAGAGCTATGGTAATGGATATTCTGACCATCGCACGTTCGTTTCTCACGTTTACCTTGTTAAACCACTTCATCTGAACACTTAACTAGCGTAATATCAAGAAAAGACATTCTCCTATGGAATCCAACGTGCTGTAAGCTGAGTTAGGTTGAGATAATGAGTATTCAGCTTCAGTACCGCGAAGGACGACAGAAAATGTCATCCATATATTATTTTTCTAGTACACACTGTGTAGTCAATTCTGTCAGTTTGATTGCTCAACGATTTCTGTGAGTATGCCAACCAGCAGTTGAGTTAGCAACGAGCCTACTGTGATCCTATCCCTCTGGCGATGGATTTTCCCATCAACCTGAATATATATATATCCTTCTTACACACTAACAGTAGCTCACTGAGGGGATAATCCGGCATTCAAACCTTTATCTCATTCAGTGGATGTAATCATACATAAGTCCGACTGTTTATCTAAGTGATACGTTTGTGAACACTGAGCACACACCCACTAATAGTTACTCTGTTTTCAACACTCTGGTCTGAAGATTCAGTTAACAGGAGTATATCCTTTAGGCTATGTGGAGGTAATCTGTTCCGTATCGGTTGCAATGATTCTAGTCTGAGTTCAGACATGGCAAATTCACTATCATGTGCTGGCGCAACGGTTAGTTGACTTATTGCAACCACTCCGAGAAACGTCCGTGTTGCCTGTTTATCGCGCTGTTTTACACTACTTTTCACCCCGTCTGTTGTGATGGTCTTGTATGGTTGACGATGGCGATTTCATAACACCGACAGTACCTGGACTAATATCGGTCAAAGCACTTGTCGGATGGTATTTTGCTGGTCGTGTATTAGTTCTCACATCAGGTGCTTCATGTATTTTCATGACTTTAATCTGAACCTATAAATAACCGCGTGCTTATTAACATGATGCAAAACGAAAGTCTTGTCATACCGTCTAATTTCACGGAATGTAACTGTATATTATGTCTGCAAATGTAATCTAGGTAATATAGCCTCACGGATCAGAACGTGGAAACAGGTCGACAAACGTGTACCGACGTTTGTCGGTGCCGTTTATTCTCTTTGGCGGCTTGATAGAAGTAGTGACATGTACCAGGTTAGGCACAAACCATAATCGCTCAGTATTATCGGTCCAACTGCGTGTAGAGCAGCCATCTGTCCAACCATCCATAAGGTAACTGAGCAGGTGTAATTTGCAGGTTGGCTGTCAACGAGTTTCGACTACCTAACGGTACTAATGACAGAACACCTTGCCACGGAAGAAGGGAACTAGCCGATAGACAGTATTTCAGTTGCTGACGAACAACTCCGGCTAACTCTTTAGCTGCTGGGTGATAAGCTGTAGTTCCCACTGAATTCGGGTGCTAGTGAACCTCTAGAGAAAAGGGTAACAGGTAGCAATATTCACCAATTCACTGCTGGAAGACTACTCTCACAGCCATGTCTGATGCATCTACGGTTAGTGCTAATGAGACGCATGGATGCTGATGTGAAAGTGAAGCTGGAATGCCGATAACTACCTTTTATCGCAATCGAAGCAATTTGTACAAAGTTGTAAACAAAAATGAGTGTACCTTGTCTTCAGATAGGTCACTGACTGGTTTCATTAAGTGAACAGAGTTTGGTATGACACGGTGATAAATCAACTAAATCGTGAGACCGACAAAGTTGCTTGAAAAATATAGATTCGGGGTAACCCACTAATATTCGTTTTTGTCAGGACCACTTTTCTTCCTGTTCGTAGAATTATCATGTCCCAAGTAGGTTACAGGAGACATTTCAAACAAACACTTAGCTAAATTGAGTTTAACTTCGTGGTGTGACAAACGGGCAAACAATAACATACTTGCGTGCAGTGTTCTGTCGGTGGGCTAACGATCAAGATATCGTTGAGTGCGATTAGCCAACTTCCAGTTTACGACAGGCTGTGTGCAAAACTTCATAAAGATTAAGCAGCCATGATCAAACCACACGCCATGCATTATACATTCCAAAATCCAGGTGATGTTACGACTGCTGTTTTCCAGATCTCTTTTGAAGGTACTGGCATCTTTTTGTTGGCCTGTACATTATCGTGAATATCTGTCTACCGGATAGATTTGTCGCAAATCCTGAATGCGTGAATTTGGTTATTTTTGGAGAGTGGTTGTACTATTTAATAACCGGTGACTGCCTCAAGGGTCCTAGTGGTTTTCCAACTTTTTGGTTATCACCTGTAAGAATGATACTCTTGTACTAGTGGACCGACGGATAACGCCGATCAGCAATGTTAGTCTGTCGGGTATTAAGTAACGTAGACAGCTGTACACTAGCAGCCTGTGTAAAACAAGGCGATGTGCAAAATTAGTGGTCACTATCAGCAGTCCGTTAGCAGCTAAGAGAATTTGGATGGTTGCTTCCTTTTACGCTCACAGATAACTGTCTGACCTCATTTGTGCGTGACGGTTTGCCTAGAACGGCAAATAACGTTGAATTATTGACTGGGCCGATCGACATTGGTCACCTCGCAAATGAAATTATTTTAAAAAATCGAGGCCAATGATGGACAACGGACTATCAGCCAGGAGGAGAATCTAATAAAAATCGTTACGAATATCAAAGCTGACACTCAGCAGCCGACGGCGAAACATTTAATGATGTGCCTTTTGATGCTCGAAGTACCTTGCCGAAACCTTATCATGGTACAGTGAAAGAATTTGGGATGACGTTAACCATTGTTCTCGTACCGATCAGGAAGTTCACACTAAGTGTCCTATATCTTAGACAGAAAGGACGATTGACTTATTCTGGCTTACGGCTATGGTTGCTGCGGGCCTGCTAGTTTAGTTGCTTGTTTTCCCGATGGCTAAATGTTGGTTAGTATCGTCTAAATTTTAAACCGTACTCCGCACGGGCAGAGTCTCTCATTCTATCTCCTCCCATTACATATCACTTGCACGCCTGGTATGCGTATTGCGCACGTAGACTACTTGCCTTTTGCTTGAATTGATACATTTAATTCGTCCTGGTACGCCTCGCTTCCCGTTTTCGCGTGGTCACTGTCAGCAGTCTAGGTGTGAAATTTGTAGTACAGTAGTAATAAAACTTTCGCTGGATTTACTAAGTTGATTCAAGGGGAGCACTTTCCAACCCACGTCGACCAGTTACTCTGAGTCACTGCATATTCACGAGTATTCATAATCCTGGAAACTTCCGATTTTGGTGGTGGTTTGTTTTCTATGTAGCAGCTGACGTCTTGATCGCGAATGGTAAGTGGCTTGTGTGAGCACAATATGAACAAATTTCAATGACACTGTTTTGCAGTAAGCAGAAACCGGGTCAACAATAACAGCTCCCAGGTGAATCAAAGTGCACTCAAGGTAGTTCCCCCGGATACCATTGGAATTTAGAAGGCAAGAAATGAGAATTGACCAAATAGGAACATTGGATCGGAATCGGACAGACAGTCTTGTGATTACACACCCACACGATCACGCATTCTAAACCCTGCCACATAAGGTAAGCAGCAAACTAGCTTATCACGTGTACAACCACTTACCGATTCGTTAATTGGTTATTTATCGTTTGCCTCTGGTTATTCATCTTTTATATGCCTACACCATTTTAAATCAATCAGTACATTCCGTACTTTGTGGCTTACTAACTGGTGTTCTGGCTGGGGATTCTTAAACAAGGGAAAGAGCCAATGTTACATCCTATACATCTAGCGTATTTCAGACTTGTAGGTGAGAGGAACCAAACAAACAACAAGAATCAATCAAACTTACAGAGAGCCCGGAGGCAAGCGACGAATAAAACAGGTCAGCCAACTGTTCATATGACCGACTAAAATCAGGCTGTCATCGAAAGTAACAGATGGAACTTCAATAGTTGCACGTGAGTAGCTCTCCTTTACACGCTTGTGACGCCTCCGTTCGAGTAATTCATGCTAGCTGCTTGCACTACGCTCTCCGGCCACGAGTTCCGTTGACAACAAACATACAGAGTAAAACAACGCTACCTGCGCAGTATAGGTGGACGCCATTGGTCCAAATTCAGCAGGCGATCTCACAGGTTGCGCTTAGGGGACCAAGGTAAACATGTACCGATTTGGGTGGAGCTTATTATTGAGGATATTGCGGAGAAGTGTCAAACCCCTCGAGAACACGGCAGTCAAGACTGAACACGTTCAGTGTATGGAGTGTGTTCGAGCAATATTTTTGAAACAATCTATGCCTGAGGAAGGGAGCGTAGGTCTGAGGGTGGACATGGGTAGCGAACGTTGTTCCAAACATTTCACAGTTAATTGGCCCAGTAGGCGGTGAAGCAGATTCACTCTGTACGTGCCCATCCGGACAGGCATGCCACAGTTGGATTGAGAGGAATAATCAATAACTGGACAAAACTTCACCTACCAACTGCAATCCATTGTCACCCAATGAATAACTGATATCTGTCTGGTTTCTAGTTCTTAAGGCCTTGCATTTGATGACGATAAACAACAGATCTTTTTGAGCAGCCAACCGCGACCTTGCAGTATTTCTTTAATCTGTAAGATGCTAAGGTCATGGAATATTTTGAGGTCATCCGCACAGGGTAGTATTTTAGAACTTATCTACCACGGCAACTCGTTAACAAATAACGTGAACAGTCGCAGTTCAGGAGTAAAACTCTGACGGACTCAGCTGGTAGCTGACTTGTTGAATGAAAGGACTTCATTGACACGGATATGGTAGACGTGGCCTTGGTAATAGCCCTGGAAGTGCGCATTCAGGGCATCCTCGAGGTCTCTTATTGGCAGTATGTTTAATAAGATAATGTGATTCATGTAATCTCTTACTTCTGAGATCACAATTCGTGGGCACGGTAGAGTTTATGGCAATCGTCCATCAATTCATTGCCTTCTTGAGATTTGTTTGACATGATCTAGTTTCGCGAAAGCCGTGTTTAGATGTGTGCATATGCCCCATACGGTTTCGGAGGTCTTGCACAGTGTTATCAGTCAGGCTTCTCATAACTGACACCAGACGGTAGTTTCCATGGGTTACGCGTTTCCGTGATTTAAATACTGAAGAAATCGTGCACGTTTTTGCCCCAATCGGAAATTCCGTTAGCGTCAGCGACAGCATAGTTGATGTGGCTAATTTTTGCAACACATTCTTTAAGCCTTATTGGTACAGTCTTATCGGAATCTGGGAATTTTCTCTCTGTTAGGTTCAATAACTTATATTCCACTTGCATGGCCTTAAAGCCTAAGAGGCCAAGCCACTGATTATCGTACTGTGTTATGAGAGTAGCATATAGGTCGTTAGTTATTTCTTCTCACGAAAAGCAGATAACTGCCATAATGTCCCGTCAGCGTGTGCGCAGGTTCCTCGGTGTTATCAGTTAGATTCCTGGCTCGGCTTGAGTACTTTGAGACATATGGTATGGGCTTGATTTTTTTTATTGAGTAGCAGTCTTTGGGTCTCTCTTGTGTCCAGTTCGCATTATCGTTTACTGATTTTAAGACCCTTAAGTATACTTCACAATCTTGAAAACTACTGGGACAGATATTGACTCCACGAAGTTCTTTTTCTTTTAAAAATTTCGTCAGTTCTGTCCGTACGTGATTCTGGGTGGATGGGTTCAGATGAGAATCTTGGAACAGTTTTGCACATTACTTCGTCCAGAACCGTTTTGGCCTGGACTCATTGCTCATTTACTGAGGTACAGTTTTGCGATCGCAAAACGAAGTTCAAGACATCTGCCATAGACACAAATTTTGTCCGCGAAAGTCCACCAGGTGAAATATTTGGGCTGGTATAGCTCCGCTATGTGAATTAACTGGATTCAAATGACATCACGGTAAGCAAGTTCAGACGGAGCTGAAACTCTTAGATAGCTGACCATCAGTGGTTTATTTTATTTGGCTGGTTCACATGCTCATATCATCCGCTTTGGACGACCATTTCACAGAAGGAGGACAATAAGGTGCCATGCCCTGCATTGCAAGTCATGGTGCCTCCGCTTCTGGTATATTAATGTTTTTGACATCTTTGCCTAGTTTTTTACCACTATTGTAGTCGGTGCACTGTTAGCCAGTGACAGTAGTGACTGTCTTTTCGAAATCGGTTGGTGTTGACGTAGCGCTTGTCTTTCACTCTTTGGTCGACGTCAGTGTAATTGTACGTATGCCAAAAGAGCTTTCTTAACGGAAAAGCACTTCTCCAAGTCCGTATTCACCATAAATTCAGGCAGTAAAATGACGCTCAGAAGCTTGAGACTAGGTATATGAGGCAAATTAGAGAGATGTGGTAAACGGCGTACGTCATTGGCCACGACGCCATCTTTATTCTACTTTCAGAAGTTAAACCGCCGACGGGACAATTCGTGAGTAGAGCTACAAAGTCAGTTCTCTTCAAAGTCCTCTGGTACCCATTGTAAAACTACAATACAGACCGTGATGTTTGTCTGTGATGCAAAGGATGATAGCTGATTTCCTCTAGCCGAACTGGATGATAGGGTTTCAAACAGCCGCAACTGAAGCCCGCTGTTTCTCCGTGTCTGACTCTGAACTCAATGAAACTTTAACCGGACGGAAGTGCAATACATAGCGAACAGGCTCGAAGTAAGCCTCTTAAATCTCACCCCCTTCAAACGAAGTAAAGTTTTTTAAAAATTTCTACAAATAATCACATGCCATGTATTCCACTTTCTGCTAACGAGGTTGAACCAGGTTCTGTCATATTAAAGACAACGATCGTTGATTTATTTGAAACGGCAATGCTGACTTTCTAAAGAGTTGCCGTGGTTTTATCAAGGATACTTAAAGCCCGTTTGTCTTTGTGAAATGATTTCGCATTGGTTTCTCTGGTAACGTTTCGTAGGCTCATCCGTTTGTACAAGCTTTACCTTCGGTTGATACAGCTTCCATCTGGTCTCTCCGCTAACTGTACTCGAGATCACGTGTCTGCATGAGGTTTGTTATCCGCAAACGTACCACCTGGTTATGTAGCACATTTGAGATATCTATAAGTAGGAATAACTGAGCCGCCTCTTTCGAAATCTACCTCGTCCTTGTTTGGACAGTCAGTCGTTCCATCTGCGTTTGCGTCCCTTAAAAGTCTCATCTTTTTGCTTTTGTCGATAAAGCCCATCAGGTCAGGAAGGTGCTTATTTTGGATAAAATTAGCGCAGTCAGAAGGGTACTGGTTTGATGTTCCATCTTATTCGAACGACATAAATTTCTGGTACAGACAGTGAAACCACTGTTCACACATTGAATACTGAGTAGCATGGTTGACAGGAATCATCCGCTTGATGCAGACACCGCGAAGGTCCCCAGTGGATGTCGTAGAGAGTAACATTTTGTAGTCGACTGAAGTAAACAATAATTGTGCCACTTTCAAGCAATCTTGACGACCAACTACAACTTGATAGCTTGGTAACTTTCTTCTTTCATTTTTCATTCCATTACATGTAGCACAAACAAAGACCGCCAACCCCCGGCCATGATGGTGATTAAACATACATAATGGTAACTTTGGTTGGCCACGTGGGTCGCTGAATCCTGGCCAGTTCACGCCACAACTGCGTTATTTCCCTGGTTGATTCAGATTGTTTGTAGACATGACGTTCTCTGTTCATCCTGTGCAGATAAATGAACGGCTTCCTGCACAACTTATGGTTAAGGCTTGTCGGCTATAAGCTACTGATTCACTGCATTGACTGAGGCTGTCATCTTACACAACGGAAATGAAACCAACATGGACAACAGCCTCTGTATACACTCAGGAGGTTTTTGCATTTAAAGCATATACACTAGGCAATCTGACAACAGGGATTTGCCAGTTGTCTACCGCTCGTTTCAAAGATGAACTGATAGCTCGTAACTTCCCAACTATAATCCGCTGAAAGGCTGTTCGAGAAGGATTTTCTCGGATGGCTGTTTCTACAAGAATAGTCTGTCTAACATACTTATAACGATCGGTTAACAAGCCAAATATTGCTAACAAGTTTGACCATATTGCGGTGAAGGCATACTATATGCGGAGAAAACGTCCGAATCGTTAGTGGTATGCCGGTCGTTAAATTTATTATGCAACACAACGAGTTATGTCTCTAGGGTCGCGTTCTGCAAACGCGGTTAAAGCTAACGTGGTAGGAAATGCGGACGACCAAATTCCCCCATAACCATAGCGAACTAATAAAAGTGTAAGAAGTACAGTATAAACTGATACATTAGGCCAATCTACCCAATAGTCTCTCATTGATCAAAATCATAGCAGACAAAGGTTCAAGGTCACCAGCTTCTGCACATAGAGGACTGGCTTGGTACGCATGACAAGCAGCGCCTCGAGTGACTTAAGAATGGCTTGTAGTGACGTGTCAACAACACGGAAAGCGTCTGTCGGATGGACCACGTGACCAGTCTCTGACAGGTGTCTGGTGATCGAAGGAGCCAACTTGCGCTGTTTGGTGAGGTGGCGTCAGGTCTCGCCATGCATTAAGCCCACCTTATAACTGGGGACATGTTCCTTCACATTAAGAGGATGGGATCGACCAGTTCTGCCGATATAAGTGTCACCGCGGCTGCAGGTGAACTGGTAAATACAGTGGGAAGTGGACAGCCCTAGTATCGGAGTCTTAGTATAAAGAAGTGGGAGTGACTTCGTGCAATTGCATATACGCGCTGTGGGTGCATTGTACGTTCGTTGGATGACTTGAGTCAGCCGTTATGTTACAAATATATTATTGTCTTCTTTGTGTGGTAACTGCATGTGCACCAATTTCTTCGGAACAGAATTTTTTTGTTGGTTTATTTTCTTTGGCTTGCTGTGAAAGTCAACAAAACCCGGTGGGTAGCTGTCAAAGATCAAGGTGTCACGAATAAATTTCAACTTTGTATCTAGTGAACCACATTTGCAGAGCTGATCGATCCCTGCGTCTTAATGTGAAGGAACATGTCCCCAATTTTAAGGTGGGCCTAATGAGTTGCGAAACCTGACGCCAGCTCACCACTTCGATCACCTGTCAGAGACTGGTCACGTGGTCGACCCGACAAACGCTTTCTGCGTGTTGTTGACACGTTACCACAAGTCAGTCACCCTTAAGTCACTCGAGGCGCCTCTTGTGCAGAAGCTGGTGACCTTTAACCCTTGTCTTCCATGACTTTGATCAGTTGGAGACTAGTGTGTAGACTGACCTGATTTATGAGCTCAATTCGTCCACATATTTTTCATTTTTATCACTGTTGTGTGTAGCAGCTTGCGATAACGTACGGAGTGATGCTACCGTCTTGCAAAACCAGTCTTCTGACTTCATTCACCAAATTAGTACTACGGGAAGTGCGTTTTATATAGCGTGATGATTTATACACTACGTGCGCCCGAACCGTAATGTATGAAAATGAAAGATTTACTGGCCCCGAACAATGTACGAGTTTAACGAGTTCACCTGGTTGAGTGTTCAAAAGGCTGAGAGAATCAGTTGGGAGGTAATGCCGTAATTGATGATTATGTTGTCCACAAACTAAAGCGACATGCGCCATCGCCTGTTAAACTGACTCTCGTTTACCACAGCAGCTAAGGGTACAAATGGATTGTCACAAAGCAGCAGTAATTTACTCGGTGTTAGAACATATTGGTCATCATGATCGTATGTTTGCTTGGCCAGAGGTCGGTCGTTAAGAATCCTTTCGATCTCGAGTAGTGTAGTGTGTAAAACTTCGTCAGACGCCGTTTGCTCCCGTAAAGTCACTAAGAGGATCCGTTTTATTGTTCGAATGATCATTTCCCACACTCCACCTCGGTGACTCGCCTTTGGTGGGTTGAACATCCAGTCACAGCCGTGAGCTGTAAGTGCTCTGGATATCTTTTCTTCATTCCACTTCACCAGCAGTTTCTTGACATCCTCGGAATCTCCCGTAAAAGTTGTTCCGTTGTCACTGTGTAGTCTTCGCGGGCAGCCTCTTCTGGCAACAAATCGGTTAAAAGCACATAGGGATGAATCAGTATCCAACGAGTGCGCCACCTCAGTAGGTATTGCCGTCGTGCTGAAACACGTTAAAAGACAGCCATAGCGCTTTTCCATTCCGCGTCTTTGTTTAACACAAATGGGTCCAAAATAGTCAACCCAGGTGGTGGGAATGGGCCTACTTCCATCTCAGTCCGATCAGCAGGAAGTGGAGTCATGGCCTGTTGACACGGTTTGGAGAGCCATCGAAGGCACTGATAACAGTCATATAGAACACTTCTGATCGTCTTGTTGGCTGTTGTTATCCAGTATCGTTGTCACATAGCCGGTAGAATATAGCTTGATCCCATATGATCATTGATGTTGTGATAGTGGCGAATCAATAAACAGGTCACAAAGTGTTTCGTAGTTAGAATGATCGGGGGCTTCACAACATACGGTGAAGGAGGTTGTTGTAATCGTCTGCCTACACGTAAAAGACCATTGAGTGAAAATGGATCCAGCCTTTGAAGTGGGCTGCGCCTAGTACGGAGGGCTTTCTTGATCGATTCGGAATGTATCTTTATCGTCTCTTTATTAAATCAATGGGCCTGAAGTTTCTTCAATTCTGAATGAAATACTTGCTGCTGCACTAGCCTACATACCTCATCCGTTGCTTCATCAAATTGTGAGGTGGTCAGTCTTCCTGTGCGGACCGTTTGTCTATTTTTTTAAGACACAAACTGCTTATATCGAACAGGCCATGCGACCATTCATATTAGTTTGTCTCACGATGCTGTCCTCAAACTTTGGCATAAATAAGTGTGAATGGTTTAGAGTTTGAAGAGTAGAGATATTGCAAACTTGTTCAACGGCCTTCATTGTGTCTGGTTTGGTTTCCACAGGACGTGGCTACTCGTCTTCCTTACTGGGTGGGAATTCAGAGCCATATAACCATCGGTCCAACATATGAGATTCGTGTCCACAGATACCGCGCGATACACGGTCTGCTGGATTGCGTTTTGTATCAACATAACGCCACCGCTCTTGTCAATAAGCTACTTGAATTGTGGCCAACCGATTAGCAAAATTGGTCGGGAATCGCTTGAACGTGTTCAACATACTGAGCAAGACGATCATTGAGTCGGTCCGAAACATAGTAGGTTCAGTTGATAATTCCAGTTCGTGCTGTATCTGCTGGGCCAGTTTAGCCGCAACGACAGCTACCGCGAACTCCATTCGGGACATACTTGTCAAGCGAGTGGGAGCCACTCGAGCTTTCGTGATTGTCAGGGAGAAGTGTTTAATTTGGCAGTCGTCAGACATCACGAGATAAGCGACTTCGAATTATCCCGTCTCAAAGGCGTCGCTGAAGTTATGCAGATGGAAATCACTACAGCGTCCTATAGAGTGGGGTTTAGTGTACCTTTGCACACAAAACTGGTTGAGGCACTGTAGTGTCGCTATCTACTTCGTCCACAAAACAAGTTCTTCACTCTCAGTAAGATCGTCCCATGACACATGCAAACTACATAGTCGTTGGAGTGTCCATCTAGCAATCAGTGAAACGGGTGCAATGTAACCGAGTGGATCGTAGATCGAAGAAAAATAGGGAAGTATGTACCTCCGAGTAAACGGCTTGTCTACCTGTAGCACATCGAACCTGTAAGCGTCACTCGTGAGGCCCCACTTCAAACTCAATGCCCACTGCACGTTGGGTACACCTAGGTCAAGTGGTTGTGTTGATACCGCATGTCCGTATTGCGGTAGCAGTGATAATAGTCTCTGGTCGTTACTTGTCCACTTTATGAAGTTGAGGCTGCCTTTCGTCAATAGGGTCTTTAGCAGATTGGCGTAGTCTCTAGCGTTATCAACGGTTGCTGTACTGAATAAAGAGTCGTCCACAGAGAAGTCCTTCTTTGCGATCCGTAGGATTTCTGCATCGTACTGGCCGGCGTTGTCTGAAATGGATCTTCTCAAAGCAAACATAGCGCAGCTAGCAGACGAAACAGCGCCGAATAGATGAACGCACATGCGGTAATCCATCGGAGAGCCTTGCATCTCAGCATTCGGCCACCAGAGAAATCTTAGCGTATCGCGGTCTCTATCTGGTATGCGAACTTAATTTAAAAATGTTTCGATGTCTGTCTTGACCAAAATCTTCTTTTGTTGGAATCACAGCAACCCACAAATCAATGAATTTGTTAGATCCGGCCCCGATGACAGCTGCTCATTTAGAAATTTGCCTGCATACTTTGCTGCGCAGTCGAAGATAGTTCGCAGCTTCTCTGGTTTAGCAGGATGAAACACTGGATGATGGGGTAGATAACATCGACATTTAGCTGTCTCATCCCCAGGAGCTAGTTGGGCATGGCCCTGACTGATGTACTCACCCATTACGCGAGAACAGCGCTGTGCCAAATCACCACACCTCATAAGGCGCCGTCGTAGCATGTGCAGACGTTTCAGGGCGATGGGGCTGTTGTCAAGTGGCAGGAGGGATCCAGGACGCCAAGGGAGGGCTACCTCGTAATGACCGTCAGTTAAACGCATTGAAGTTTCCATCATGCCAAAAGCCTGACGATCGTCCACAGACATTTTCTTTTCCTTTATGGGGCCCGCATCAATAAAGTCTTGTTGGACAATTGTCCCAAGTTGTCTTGTAAAGCGTCAATACTCACAAAGTTCACTGCCGTCCGGGCGTTCACTGATCTACCGACTAGACCCACTAGATCCAACCTAGAACCGTATTGATCGCATTTGGTTCGTGCTTCTTGCCTTTCCGCTGATCGATGACCCAGTGAGCTTCTGGGACGTCACATCTGATCAATACACCGATATTGTCGTTGAAGTATTGACCAAACGATATATCCCACAAATGCGACCATGACAATAACTGTCGAGCATTTGGATGAAATGCACGTTATTTGAGCAACATCTTCACTGACCCCACTTGCTCAGTACGAATGACTGTCGTAGAATCAACAGAAACGAGATCGACCTAGACGGCTACCGACTCAAACGTGGTTACCCTATCAAGCGTGCATAATTTGAGTTTCCTCGGGGTTCCCTGCATTCCAGACTTGGTGACCAGTGACCCACCGATGAGGGTGCAATCGGACTTGTTGTCTAGAAATACACACGTTCGTACGACATTCTCTCCATGACGTAAAGTAACAGAAATGATGGCTAAAACAACCTGGGATCTATCTGTAGATGTTGGAGGTGTATCATGCGGGTGAAGTCCAACTGCATGATGGTTGGTAACAATAGATTCCTTTCCAACGACAGTAGCAGACGAGTCGGAGTGTAGTAGCCAGTGGTGTGTCCGTCCACATCCCTGGGACATACAATTTCTGTATTCTCTGGCCATGCGTTTGGCTTTTAAATACTTGGTGCATAATTTTCTAGTTCGCACGATCTCAAGACGCTGCTCTAACAACTTACTAAGAAATAATGGACACTGATCAGGGAAGTGATTGTCTTCGCGAACAGAACAACGGAAGCGGGAACTACACACGCTACCCGTGGACGAACTGTCACTGCACAAAATGAGTGTTCCTCCTGACACCAACAAGGTTTGGTCGTGTCTTCAATGGGCTGGGGCCGTCATACAGTTTCGATCTGAGGCTAAATACCAGCTCACCGTATCTCACGGAAGTGGCGTCGGTGCTCTTCTCCACGAATCTTGTTAGATCGACAAACTGCGGTTCACGATTATGACGAGGTATAATTGAAGCCTCGTCCACCCGTCAAAATGAAATTCGGGGGCTAACCTTCGAACAATCGTTTCAATTGTTCTGCTAGAGTTGAGGTGGGAGTCATAATCCAGTTGCCGAAGAGTTACTTCACACACTGTCATCTGCCGAGCTAACTGGACCAACGCTGCAGAGTCTTCATCCGTTAGAGGTGGGCCGTCCAGAAGTTCATCAATATCTACTCTTGCCACCATAAGGTTTCGTCCTAAACGTTTGAGAAGAACCTCTCTGGCGACCAAATAGTCCCGATCCTCTTCGAGATTGGTGCAATGCTGAATCGAAGCTTTCGCGAGCCCATCCAAATGTTGTATCAGGTAGTCCAACCTGGCTTGTTAATCACTCGTCCTGTTCTCGATGCCTGGTTCGAATGCTTTAGTGAAGGACCAGTATGACTCAGGGTTGCCTGGGTAAGTTTGTCCGACGTTCAATCGCGCGGTTGGAGGCTGGTGTATCAATGGGTGGTTTATCTAGATCACCTAGATATTTAAATTCGTATTCACCCTGTTATCTGCTGTATCATTCTTTCAGGTTCTCTCCTCTTTTCCACTTCATATATGCGAAGTTTCGCCAGCTCTACTTCCAACTCTCTGTAGATGTGCAGCTGTCCCACCAGAGAATCGGCAGGTACAGCGCCGGCTGTTGGATATTGAGACTTATGGCGGGTAAAGGGCCGCTATTTATTGAGACAATTTCGAACAAATTCGTAGAATCTGCTCTGCGTTTTACTCCAGAGGTCAGCTGGGTACCACTAGAACTTGACACCTCGAGGCAAAATCAAACGGATAACGACCGTAAAGAGCTCAGTAATGCTTCTATAATAGAAGCTATGTGGATATCGGCAAACGCACGTGGATGAATATGAATCAATGTGAAACATCACACAAATTTTAAATGATACGCAACGAGAGAGTTCTCAGCCGTCAGTAGCCGAGCACAAACAGAAAATGTCCAAATTCAAGATGGCGACCAGGCGACCTTCATGTGAGCATAAATGTTACCAAACACATTACTCACAAAAAGAGGGAAGCAATGTAGTGCTAGATCCTGATTTCGTACGACCAGAGTTTCCCCAACATTATGCTACCATGG
>QNGE01003080.1:72566-89927 GCA_008508345.1 Paragonimus westermani | reverse complement strand
GTTTTATACGCTTTGCGGGGTATATATAAGGCCGCTCCTCGAGCATGCGAATCAATTCGTATATACCGGCCTAAAGAAGTAAAACCTGTTGAGCGTGTCCAGTGCACTGCTACCAAGCTGGCCGCTGGTCTAAGCAATGCCACTTACGAGTCTCGACCAAAAATTCTTGCTTCGCATGTAGCTGAATTTCGACGACTCCGCGGTGATTTGATACTCACACCCTTTTTTAGAGTGAGTCTCGTAAATGAATTCTTCATTGCAACCATTGGGGACGACCGACGAGGACAACAGGGCATTTTCATACCTCGTCCCCGCACCCTTTCTAAGGCAGCAGTTCCTTTCTCACAGGGTTACTAACCGTCGGAACAGCCTTTCTCCTGAGTTTTTAGCTGCGCTTCCAAGAATAGTTTCAGAGCTTTGCTTGATTCTCATCTATCTAAAATCTCATCGTGCGAGTAACCTTACTCTGTGTCTGTTGTTCGCTGCAAACCGCAAGAGCGGCACTACGCCTTGTTTTCAGCGATCGCCTTCCGAGTAATGGATACCCTGTGACACCGAGCAAGAAAAACCTACAGGATCCGGGAACCTTGTGCTCTCCTCTGAAACTGGTGTATCATTTGTTGAGCACGCTGGAATTCCTTGGTTGCAGCCGTCGGTCCCAGACTAAATTAGAGATAACTGCTCATCATAGTTTCTAACAAGGCTGGAAATATACGTTTTTCCCAAACCCTAGTGCGTTTTCTGAGTTTGATGTCTGTTGGGACCATGATTCGACTGCTCTTCAGGGAAGGCGTTTGAAACTGTTAGTGGACGCTAGTGGAGCACATACCCATATGCCTACTACAACGTTACGCAGCTTCCTTCGCCTTCGCAGTCTTGTACCACACCATACTGAAAGCTGCGCTATAGAGAAGAGCTTTCAAGAAGTGTCATTGTTGCCTGCTTTCAGGAGGGATCCTGACTCTGATATACTGGATGAGGTCCTTTTGGAAAACCGTCACATGAAGTGTTTTGTATGGTTTCAGCAACCTTTGTGGTGATCTATTTCTTCCGGGTGTAGTGCATGAGGCAATTCGGTGGGACTTCGGAAGATGAACTGTTGCGAAACACACTTTCGCGTAATACACACGGTGACTACGTGACCTGCATTGATACCTTGGAGGTGAATGGACAGTGTGCTCTCGAGTTCACCAGTGTAGTGACCCGGAGATTTCACTTGCTTGCCTGCGGTATGACGTGTGAACTAGTTCCAAAACTCAGTTACATTGTGTACCCAGGCCATTAAGAAAGTTAGCATGGTGTATGCTGTTTGATTGTTTGTCTGCATTTCGTGTGACCGTGGCACGAACCCGAACAAACACGTGTCACACTATTCTGGTTCACTCACTCGTCGAGGCCGGTCTCTAACCTCTCCAGCTAAATCGCGTGCCAGCACTGTTTGTAGCACTATCAAAGACCACCTGTGCCTTACGTAGAATAAAGATTCGGTCCCCCTCTTCAACGGACATTGGTTTTTCGCGTCTGGTAATTTCGTACCTGGGGAAGTGACGTAGTTCGTCGGGCACCAAACTTGGCTGTATTCCTCCATTTTTATTGAGACTCGTACGATGAACGTGCAATACTAAAGGCAAATTGACTCTTAATTGACATTGGCCATCCGAAATATACCCGCGTTATTCTGCGCTGCGGATGTCGACATGAATTCAACAATGCAGGACTGGTTGCAAAATTGCCGCTCACGGAAGACGACGTCAGTAAGACGGGGTTATCTGGCAATAACGGTGGTGCCGGACCTAGTATTGATTTGTAACCAACTTACAATACAATATCCGTATATGTTAACGTTATTTATTCTTTCTGGGAATGAAAACATAAAGAAACATCAAGCAAGAAGTAAATATGCACCGCCCGCTTTACTTAGGTTCTTTGAGCGAGTTTTACAGTTAGTTGGTATATGGTTCTAGAAGCCTTCGTACAGACAAACAGCTTACTAGTTTGGTAGCAAGTTCTTCAAAGTTGGTGGTGTAGCGTGCTGCAGACGGTGCACTGTGCCCACGGGTTTCCGAAAAATGGTTTCAACTGGATTTAAAATCGGGTTTTTAAGTTGGTTTTCAAACCCCGTTTCATGCGTGTTTAATTATACCTGCCAGCTTAAGCGGGCTTATATCAAATTTTGTGCTATCAGGGTAGGAAGAATTTAGAAAAAAAGTCATAGTAGCCGGGGGAATTTTGCGGACATGCGCAGAGTTTTTCATGTCCACTTAGAGGGTGGTAGTCGTTTCATCACAGCCTGAGAGTGTGTGAACGTCCTGTGGAACGCGTCACCCGCCTCTGTTGGTCCGAGGCTTCATACAGTGCCGTGCATATTTTTATATTTTTCTTCATTGTTATCTACGGTCTACACCAGTTGTCCCTGTAAAATTGAACTCTGCTTGTTTGAATCGTTTTGACTTAACAACATACTTTTGGCCTACCCGCCTCATGCCCCCTGTTGCCCGTGTTCCTCCTAGATCGGAGTTGCTTATAGTAAGCCCTTCAGCGAATGCGCTGTGAGCTGGCTATTCATGTTCATAACTTCGCATACAGTCAGTCCTGTACAGCTTTCGAGCCGCCTCTGATCTCTGGACCAATGGAGTATGGTTTGCACTATTATACCCTGGAGAATTGGGGTGGCATTTTAGAATAAGATAGAACTTAGTGACAAGTGAACCCGACTGGACCGACGATAATGCACCTAAAATGACCCAAGTACCAGCAATTCTGGATGCAGGAAGTGATATCCGCAGGAACATGGGGTAGTAGAGCACAGGGATGAACCAATTTTCAACCGAGCTTTTCTGCGGTACGACTTATTACAACCCCATGAGAGAGGAAGGACAGGACAGACGGAAGGACTGCGAAGAGTGCCTCGATCGCGGATGAAACGCAACAATATCGCAGAACGACACAAGAATCAGAACGCAAGTACCCGGACTCAACTCTCGCAACTTAGAACCCCCCAAAAAAGAGAAAGAGTCTACAAACGCGGTTTATTTGCTGCTCAGCCCGAAGGCAAAACAGTGGCTCACAGCTACTCTATTTATAGGTTTTCGGTGGCCTTTGGTGTAGGCCACTCAAAGGATCAATCAGAATCAAGTGCGGAGCCCGAATTTTTGGGAATATTGGCGAGCATTCCAAGTCTTAAATTGAAGACCCATTTTCCTGAACAAATGTGGTGAATTCTTGGGAAAGATGTATTTCTGCCCAAATTTCTGGGATGCACTGGAACTGTAACGGTGTGCGCTACCTTTGGGGTTTACTCTGTGGTGACCAGCGAACGTGTGGTTTCCATAAGGATCCCCGCTGCAACCAGGTTTTATTTCTTTTCTGTTCTGTATGCATGATTCTGTGTACGCCTGCTATCGGAGGCCTGAAATGAACTCAGTGCTACCTTCTTCAGCCGTGCAAATAGTTGCACGCAGCGAATGGTTGCTTCACTCCGAACGACCCACCTATCATTTCATTATTTAAGGTCGTTTGACCTGGACCTTTTCGAGCCCTGTTTAACGCACTCAATAAGTCTACGCACTTCTCGCCTGGCGCGCTTTTGAGTGTCGCCGAGTGAGCTAGGGCCCACCTCGCGCTTCCCTTCTTTCTCCTCTTGGTTGCTGCCGTTCGTCCCAGATTAGGCTAAAACTGACTGCTTATCATATTTTCTAACATTGCTGGAAATATACGGTTTGTTCCCAAACCCTGACGCGTTCTTTCAGTCCGATGTCTGGGACTACGTTTCGACTGCTCTTCAGGAAAGGCGTTTCAAATTGTTAATGGGCGAGGGTCGAGCGCATACTCGCTTGTCTACTACAACTCCTTTAAATCCGCGCGGGTCCACAGTTGTTTGACCATCCCAAGCAATGAAACCAGCCTCCTCTTATGTGCGTCGCACGGGGGTTCGTCCATTCAGGGACAATGGGCAACACTTGAGACGTTTGCGTTGGTTTGAAGTTTGCGACCAGCCTTGATAAGTGACCTTGCACTATAAGGTTGGGAGCGACTCTGCGGCTCTTACAATCAGCGATCCAGTGAGATTGACTCAAGTTAGCATGAACTTTCGTCATGTCAACCTGTCCTCTGGCACCCCTTCGTGTTTATCTTTGCGGGTAATATCCTAAGAGGTCTCAGTGATTTCTTGGTAGCTTTGAAACAAAGTCTGCTGACGGAAGCTAAGTTTGTTAATTCTGAAAGTACGATGATATTTAACACCGTTTTGGGTTGCTCACCCGGAGAGGATGAGGTCAGAAGCTGTTATCGCGAAGGAGGCTTCTTTTCGCGATGTGCCTTGTCCCTCAAGTTTTAGCCGCCTCCTCATTTCCAGCAGTGAGCAGGGACATTGCCTGACGACCAGCCGCCACACCTAAAAGAGAGGGCACAATACATTCATCTAGTGAGTCCACCCGTAACGTTATTGGGATAAAGCTTCGTGCGTTTCATCAGAGCTCTTTTTACCGTAGCCTTCTGCAACGATTTCCGTGAGTAGTTCGCGGGTTTGAGGTTGGAAGCCAACATCGTCCGGAACCAGTCAATCCACTTGTTAGGATATCTAACGGTTTCCTGTTGACTTCGATGGCAGCTACTGAAAACGGGGTGTAGCACCTCTGTTGGGGGTTACAAAAAGCACCGAAAATAGAGCAAAGTGCTAGTCTCACAGGACAAAGTAAATTACTAACCTAACGGTTTTTTAAAGAGGCGGGAATTTAACGACACCTTGAGAAGTTCTCTAGGGCAGAAACTGACCACCTTTAATGGAAGGTGGTTCCAGTGTCTGGAAACCCCGTGGGAGAAGAACTGCTGTCCGAGGAAGGTCTGGTGTTGCAGCTTGTGGGTTTTATTGTGGTGACCTCTACAACTGTTAGCAGCTACTGAAGAAAGTATTTGCTATGCGAATCTTGTGCTAAAGAAAGTGTGTACGAAATAAGTCACCATGAAGCCTTCGAAACTGAAGTGAACGAAGACTAGGAATTTCAAACCGACACTCTTTGGAGTAATGCCGCAAGCCAGTGGTGAGAGTAAGATAAAAGAAACGACAGCCGAATCCTTGAGGCTTTGTCCAGACCATCCTCATCGACATTTATAACACCTTGTGCATTGTGTATCACGGATAGGTTCCCGGAGTCTCCTCCGAGCGAGGTAGACTGCGATCATCTGACCAGCACTTGATACGGTCAAGGTCCATCTGTAATGCACTGAGACCACATGGTTCCAGATTTTTTAATTATCCGCATAGACGGGGGCGTCGCCGGTAGTAAGCTCGGGGAAGTCATTGATATGGATCAGAAGTAACAGCGGACCAAATACGGATCCTTGAAGAACCCCAGCGGTGACCGGGAAAGGAGAACTGCTCAAACCAGTTTTTACTCCAAAAGTTCTCTTACCAAAAAAAGAGTAACTCAGTAGCGGACCACTCCTTAGATCCCATGAGCTGCTAGTTTATGTGAAATCGGACCACGTGGGACACGGCCAAAGACCTTGGAAAAGTTGAAGGAGGTAGTATCGGGGATGTGACCAGTCTTTGGCCTGTCAGGCTATCCGTGAAGATTAACATATTGGTTATGCATGACGGATCGTGAAGGAATCCATGTTAAGCGGAGAAGAAGAAATGCTTAAGGATGGCACGCTCTAATAGAAGCTGCATTACTTTGCATGAGATGCCGGTAAGGTTGATCGGCCAATAGCTAGCGAGGGAGTGATGGCTACCCGCTTCAACAATAGTTGTGACAGCAGCATCCTCCCAGGCCTCCGGAAGAGTGTCGGTCCGAAATGTCTGTGTAAACAAATTATAGAGAGGCACCTACAAACCAAGGGCTGCTTCTTTGGGGAACCGGGAATGGATCGTGTCTGGTCGCACGACACTAAAAGGGCTGATCTTAAATAAAATTCTAAGCATCGCGCACAGAGACGTCAGCTGTCATGAGCGGGTATTGAAAGTTTTTTCCCGGGTTTGGCGGAATTTCAATGTGGAGGTATTCTCTGAACACCTTGACAAACACTTGAGGGCTGGAGGGGGTTCTCTCATCGCGAAGTCGCAGAAAAAGCGCTGAGGGCATGGATTTTCTCTGGCAACGCATGTAACTGGAAAGAAAATTCTTTTTCTGGCGTGCCACTAGTGAGATTTTCGACTGTGCCTGATGGGCGATGGATTTCCCGCTTGCACCTATATCGTGTAGAGGGAAGGTCTTCTGGATTCTTTGGAGTACACGTTAGCTTCTGTTTAGAGAATAGACCAGAACATACACCAAGAAGGCGGCGCATGTTAAGAGGAGGCGGTGAACGAGAGAAGGATTTCCATAGTTGGCGAGGAACGGATGCCTTGTCAGCTCCCGGAACAGCAGATTTAAAAAATGGTATTCTGAATTCACAGAGCCAGATACAGGGCTAAGTCTACTTGAGAATTTCCTTGGTGCGCTAAAAGTTGCTTCATGGAAATTTTAGAGTGAAGTCTTCGCTGCAACATTTTTGAGCCAGTAACAGTCAAAACCGAAAACTAGTAGCAACTGATGACTTTGTTCCAGGGATGGTTTGATGGCCACTGTACCTGCCAGGTGAGCTTTATTCGTAATGAACAGATCAAACAAGGAATCTATTTGTCCTGGGCGATATTTTGCAAGCTGGTTGAAGTGGATGCGTTGAATTTACCTACATTGAGATAAGAGAAGAGCTGCGTGGGCAAAATCCGTTAGAGGCGACAAGATTGGCCCCGTTGGCGGATACTTTGCACGCTAGAGGACAGTAAACAGCATCGACAGGGAGTGTGTCACGACTAGGAGACTGAGGTTTGGGCCAGAGTGCGTGGCGGAGCTCCCCATATATCCACGGGAAGAGTCTGTTCAGTTGGGTTAGTACCCGGGAACCGCAGCTTATAAACAGTGATATCCGTAGGAAGTCAGGCCATTGTAAAAGCAGAATTGAGGACTAGTGTCATGGATCAACCGCCTGATTTCTTGTAGTTCGTTTAAAAGTATGGCAGTTAGTGTGCACGCATTCGAGGGCCACCACTTCAGTTGACTGGGTACTAAAGAGAAAGAAGTACGTGGTCGTGCTTTCTCGCGTGAACTGGACATCATGAAGTGATTATTCCGCTAACAAATATTCCGTGAAACTGCTGCTGCAAACATTGTTTTATTCACCTCGCGTGCTATATCTTTCCAGGGGAAATTTGCTTCGTTTAGTATTGCTCGTCATTGTTATGTTCATCATAACAAAAGCAGTCGTTGTTGTCTCTGCCAGTTGAGTCACTAGTGGCAGGTTGCTGAAGTGGCCCAAGTGCTAACCCTTCAGAAGCCCACAGGGAGGCCAGGGCTTACGTCTGCAAGATCATCGCAGACGGCGACGGTGTAGCCAGTGATGCCGGGTTTGTTATTACGTACAGACCAAAGCGCTTGATGTGAGCACACTAAATCGTCGATCGTTGCAACGTATCGTGTCTCTAATGATCAAGTAAATACCCACACGGTTGAGTGAAAACACCAACGAATTCTCCGCAACCGAAAACTTAGCTTCCCATGACACTCCGCCAGACGAAACCAGAGCACCAGAGAAGGAATATCGTCTAACCGACGTGGATCTCCCGACAAATCCCCAGCTGATGCACATCAGTTCCCTCGTGACTTCTCCCAGATTAGCTCAGACCATAGGTTCATGTCCACATTGAGTGATGACTTAACAACTGTTGTTTTCTCCCATCGATGTTCCATTATTATCGTCGTCCCTACAAACTCTTTCTTCGACATCTATATATACTATGTGGTGGCCCCCACTCATAGACAGCGGTCACTCTTATGAACAGATGAACTAGGGCGGAAACCTGCTGAGTTATTTGATTTCATAATGTGCACGAATTTCAGAGCGGTTGTAAAACGTCGCGGAGCACTTTTTAGTAACCAGCGACCAGGTGACTCCTCTAAGAATCCCGGCTGAAACCCTGTGCTATTGAGTGTACGATCCGTATGCATAATGCTGTGTACGTCTGCTATTGGGGCCTGACAGGAACTCAGTGTTGCTTTCTCCACCCATGCGACCAATGGAACGTAGCCAGTGTATGCGTAAGAGTGGGTTAAACCAGCGAAGCACTTCGGAGGACTGCCATCAGCCGACTCATACGGGGTGTCATTAAATATATAAACCGCTGACCTGGAAGGCATACTGGCCGGAAATAAAGAATGCTGCCAACAATTAGGTGCGGGCACGCCAGCATTGTCAGCTACCGAAGAGTACTGACCACCGTAGTCAGCTTCCCACACAACCAATCCCGGTCAGTGAAATTGAGCCCCTATCTAGTAGCCACTTTCAGAACTCAGTGCATCATATTCATCACCGGATACTCCACAAGGTGGATCGAGGAACCCGCTGCACCCGATCAGCACGCAAGCATTGTATGCAGGGTGATGATGGAATACACCGTTGCAGTTCACGGAAAAATGCGAAGTATATTGACAGATTAAAGCGTCTGTTTCGAAAGTAAGGGGGTTTGGAGCTGCTTAATGCGGTTGGGATTTGAGAAAATCCGAAAACCTTCATACCATCCAGAGTCAAAAGGATCGACGGAAGAGGACAATCGCACAGTCAGGAAGTGGCTGGTGGAGAAAGGAAGCTGGGAGGAAACACTACCATCGATTCTTTTGACCCACCTTTGCTCGCCAAAAGGAACAAAGAAAAACCGCCATTCGATCTGATTTATGGACGAGTACTACGATCGCCGGTAGATTGAGAGATCGGTTCGTGAGAAGACCGACAGGTGAGCACGCGCGAGTTTGCAGAAGGTCGTAGGTTAGCCAACAGAAACTTGACAAATGCGCAAAGCGCTCCCAATGAGTGGTCAGATGCATGGTTACCGGGTCGAGTTGATATGTTTGAACTAGCTTTGAAGGTTGAATACAGTGACCGGCGGAGCCTGGGGGCAACAGAACCCGGATCTTGGATGTTTTTGGCAAGACGGAGGGCACTGTATGTAGCAGTGGAACGTCGCGGTACAGCGTGTCTGACTGAAAACGGGATAAAAAATCGAGCCACAAAGCGTTGTATATGACGCGACACCCCGATCAGAATAGAATGAACAATGGGCGTCTTAACGACACCCAGACCGACACGCAGATCGTCGAAAGAACGAACGAAACTCGAGCGACTTTTGTTGAATACGAGACGCTCTCTGCCGGGGGAGGTGTAAAGAAGGCGACCGATCGCACTAAGCCAATCACACCACCACTATTCAGGAGTGAGGCAGAGACAGGGATTTGGACATCAAAGTAGCCGCGAGAATTATAGGAAGAATGATAGCGCAACACGGCATGAAATAAACAATCGTACCTAAAAGAACTGAGCAGTGGCGCCCGTAGCAGCCGTGATGTTCCGAGACCAGTGTCCTACGCTGATAAGTGTTCTGTTTGTATTCATGTTGGAGCACAAGACCCATGTATTGGTGCCCAAAATAAACACTTCCGTCGTCCACGTTCTTAGCTCGCAACACAAGGGTGTCTCATTTCTTCGCTGCTCGACGGCAGATTTTACCGGTTACGGATAATTTCCACCCAGCAGGCATGGCCAACAGGGCGTGAATGTGAAGAGAGTGTGCGCGACTATTCGAGTATGGGGAGTCTCGCTAAACAAAGAAAAAGCTAGTACGCACAACGATTAATTCACAGATTGTGACGGGATTTCTTTGCGCTATGCACTCGATTTTTGTACAAAGAGTATGTTGGCGCGTGCACGAACATACGTAATTCTACCAGCCAGCACACTACTTGTCAAACAATTCACCCTTAAAACTCCCCGAAACAACCCTGATTCACCCATAATTGGATCTCTAATCGGTGCTACCAGGAGTGCTATCTGTGTAGGTAATTGGCGAGTTAATTGGTGAGTTACGCAAAATCTCAAATTCCGTCTAATGGACCAATCCAGATGTCACTTAGTAATTTGTTAGGGATTTGGGACACAATATCCAACACAGTCATGACAAGTGTACCGCGCTAATTTTGTGATCCTCGCACTTACCATACACTAGTTTACCCCTAAATGAATCCGAAGTGACGTAATTCACCCTAATTTAACCTTGAACGACGTAATTCACCACGAAATTCCCGGAAACAACGTGTTTCACACCAGGAGTGGAACACGTCGAGAGTGAACAAGAAAAGTTAATTGCAGTGGTTAGAGTCCACATAATGGAATCTTCTCACGTACATTTCATCGTATTATGTGAGACTATATCTTGGAGAAAATAATGCATGCAATAATTTAACCGCTCTAAAAATATTAGTAAGCGAAAGTATGAACTGGACGACACCGACAAACATGGGGGTATGTATTCATATGGAACACGAAACTGGTCCTCACGTTACATGATGGCACATTTAAATAAGACTTGTGGTGTGGGAAACTTAACGCGGTTGGAAAGCAAACTCATGCGAAACTGCGAGGCAGCTCCAGAGTGTAGCTACCAAACTAGATAATGATTTTGATAATTGCGTCCAATTGTGCACTTGCAATGATATTGGTTTTTACATGTGTTTGCTTCAGCCAAGTTGCCCATTTTGTGATACACGTTCCGGGGTTAAAATCACAACTCGACCCGTGCCTCGCTAGCTTGGTTGGTTTTCATGTACGCTCTGTTTTCCAGAGTCGATGCTAATACGCGAGAGGCCACGTGCTGTTTCCTTGCTTTTCATTGTCGATCGGTTTTCGATAGTGAGTCCGTAAAGTTCAAATGATCTGCTACAATCGTTGCTTGTGTCTTGGTGAGTTTGTTCCTTTGCATAGGTGCATGTTCATTATCGTTATTGGCGTACATGCAATCGGGTGATTTCCTCTGCCCGTGCAATAATACGTAACATAATCAGTTGCACATTTTCTTGATTCGGTTTAATTAGTAGCAGTGATAGCTCATAACCATGTTAACACTACCGCATGTCTGAAGTATTATCCAGGCACGTTGACAGCCCATGCACCGTCACTAATGCGGCAGTGGTCCTCCGTCTTGGAAACTGACCCTCTTCCTTGGTTTGTCTACTCTAAAGCAGAATTTTTCAACAACCGATTTTTCCGATCAGGCGAGGTTCTGTCAGTTTTTAGTTAGGCTTTCAAATGAAGTCAACACACTGCTTCGCGATGTTATAGTAAACCAACCGTTAGGGCACAAGTAAGAGACCTTAAAAAGGGTAATCATTAGTTGGGTGAAACCAGGTGAGAAAACATGAGTGTAACAACTTTCTACGACCTAAAGCCAGGTGACAGGCCCTACAACGCTGATAACGGAAATGTGACAACTGCTCAACAATTCGCACATAGACGAAGCAAGCAATAGCTTCCGCTGCTTATTCGCAACCTTCTGTCGAGACAACGAAAATCGGTGATCAATTAGTGGAGCGTTTCCAACCGCCATTTGGTTACTTGAGTGTATTACACTTTATTACAGCTCCTAGAATGAGCACGCGCGATCACGACGGTTTGACTACCTCGAAGCGTGGTGCAACAGACATCAAAGCTCTGATCGCAGCTTTGTGACGTGGCTTGAACGACACAACTTCAATCTGCTCCTCAAGGTGTCGTCCTATTATATCACTCAGGGGACGCATACCGCGGCCAAAAGCCAGCTGTTAGCAACACGAAAGTTTTGGTAGCCCAGCCGAACGGTACAAAACCTTGCACATGTGCACCAGCAGGGCAATGCAAACTCAACGGTCGACCTTCAACGACAAACAATGCAGTCACCGCTGACTGGTCCTGTCGCTTCATTTTTGTTCGGGATTTAAAAACCGGACATACGTTCCCGATTTATACCGGAGTGCAGGTTGGTGTGCTTCCGTCTACAAATAACGAAATGCCAAATTTCTAAAACCCACAGCTTCGTGCTTCAAAGGGCACACCCATGACTATTGGTGGGCAGCGGTCTTTAACTCTTATTTTGTGCCTTCAGCAAGCATTCCGCTAGGTGTTCACAATTGCCGCGATATTGTTTGCCATAGTCATCATCGACTTGCCCCGGCATTCCGTCCTCCAGTTTGAAAAGAGACGCCGCCTGTTAATCGATTCCAGCATTAGTCTAGGCACACCTGGCACGCAAGCAACATTTGTGGCCATAACATCAATATACGCCAAGCCAACCGCCCCTAGGCGGTTTGTGGGTATCTTCACTGAATTTTCACAGCCCGCTTGCAAATCAAACGGTATCCAACCAGCAACCTCTAGTGTTACACACCATATCCGTAATAAGAGTTCTCCCTCTCTGCACTGCCTCGCCGGTTAACCCCCGACAAACAAACTCACCAGGGCAGAGTTTGAGCAGAGTTTGAACTCAGAATAATAAGCCTTCCCAAGAGTCCGTGGGCCTCACTCTCACATATGGCCCCTAAGAAGTCAGGTGGTCGAAGTCCATGCGGTGATTGCCTCGGGCCAAACAAGGAAGCATCCATGACAAGTACTTAATCCAGCACATGCGGGATTTAGCTACTTGTTTTCGTGGGAAAAATGCCATCAACAAAAAAGATTTAGTACACGCTTACCACCAGATCGCGATAGCCATAGAAAGTATACCCGGAACAAAAGTTATAACCCCTTCTGGACTTTCCAAACTTCTTCCAATGTCATTCGGTCTGAGCAACGAAGCTCAAACTTCCCAACGCTTCATTGATGGAGAGAAATGTGGTTTGGACTATGTCCACCCATAGCTAGATGATATTCTATTGGTCAGTTCCTCCGAAGAACGCCTTACGCGACTTCGCACCTTACTGGAGCGTTTGACCAAACATGGTGTCACATTTAAACCAACCAAATGTGAACTAGGTGAGACCACAACAGAACTTCTGGGGCACATGATCTCAGAAAGTGGAAGCGCCGCGCTCACGGATATGACCAGAGCCATCTGTGAATAACCCGAGCCAAACGCCTTTAAGCATCTTCGTCGTCCTAGTGGCTTGGTCAAATACTACAGACGTTTCGCACCTAATTTCATGCATATAATGCAGCCAATGACCTCCATGAAGGTGAACGCAAATTTTCTTTCACATAAGCTTCATGCACCGCTTCTGTTGAACTCAAGGATGCGCAGCCGACTCAACTTTCTCTGCTCACCCTAATCCGAACGCATCGCTGTCAATCGTAACCTACGCTTCGGACACGGCTGTTGGTGCTGTTTTGCAGTAGTTCGTTGAAAAGGAATGAAGACCCTTAGGTTTCTTCTGTGAGCGTTTAAGACCCGTAGAATCCCACTGCAGCACGCTCAGTGAAGAGTTGTCAACCATCTATTCAGGCATCCGCTACTTCCGCCGCTCAGTGGAAAGCGGGACCTTTACGATTTACACTGATCCTGAACCGCCAATCTATTCTTCAGATACTTCATCCAAGGAAAGTTGGACTCTGGACTATATCTCTCAGTTTACGACTGGTACACGACGTGTCTCAGGTACCGAAAACACTGTCGCGGACGCTCTTTCGCGCGTCTATGACCTCAGTGCACATGCTGACAATGACAATGTTTTGGAGGCCATGGTTGTCGTGCAAGCCACTGGTTTAGAGGTCGAACCTCTTCGGCAGAACAGCTCTCTCAAAATATAACCCGTCCCTCTGGCATATTTAGAGGGAACAATTTTCTGCAACACTTCACAAGAACCCCTCGCTCGGTGGTGCTTCCATTTTTTGCCAGCGCCCTCATGGAACGTTAGGTGGCACAATTCGGTTGTCCAGCAGTAGTCACCACAGATGGTGGGGCACATTTCGAAGGCGATTTTTCGGCTCCCTTAATTACGTTAAAAAGCAGGCACATTTGCGGTGCAGCTTACCACTAAGCAGCAATATGATGGTTGAGTGTTTTCACTGCCCGCCGAAAGCCGCTCTTAGTGCGCATGCCAACCCTTCACAAAAAAGGACACACCTGTTAGTTCTTTCAGAACTGTGAAACACCATGAGAATGGAGTTAGATGCCACCACATGCGAATTAGTTTATGGTTGCTCGCTTAGGTTACCATGTGAACTTGTTTCGCTTGCATTTTCAGCACCGTACGGTTGAGGCAGCTATACAGCTCGTTTGGCGCACCGCATGCGAGAGTCACGCCCAGTGCGGCCTAGGGGGCAATTGTCGGCTGTGTATATGCACATTAAAGTGTCATTGTGCACTCATGATTTCCTTCGTGCGCATGACCTGTGTCGATTACTACAACTCCCATACACTGGCTCCTGTCGTGTCCTCGCAATAGACACGAAAACCTTCACCGTTGGCCGAAACGGAAAACGTGAAGTAGTTTCTGTCGACAGGTCGAAACCAACATTCGAGAGAGAACCATAACCCATACATCCGTCAACAAGTGGTGTTCCCCGCCTGAACCACCTCGTGGTCAGGGAAAGCGTTCCGTCCCTGGAACCTACTGCGGTTGTTCGTTTCCCCATAGCCCCAACTGCTGCTCTCTCTGCCTCTAGGCACAGATTTTTGACGGGGAGCCTCGCGAGCCTGTACGTTCCACGGAGTAAGTTAACGTTTCTTAGTTTTTGAACTGACGTTTATCAATATGACATATGCGAACATCCATACTAAACGTTCTTGTCTACCCGCTGTTCTGAGCGATGGTATCTGGACTTAGCGATGTGCTCTTATAAATGTGAACGGAAAGATTTCCTCCTTTTGAATGTTAACTGCCCACCGACTCATCCGGTTTTGAGTCTTTCGGTGTTTTGACAGGTAGGTAAGAAGGAGGTCAAGCTGTTTGTCTCGACCCCTATGCCTTTGCAGTTATCTGATGCGTTACCAGGTCCGCAACCAAAATGGGGTTGCTTTGGACCGGGTTTATCCGCCTGCCGACACTCCTCTTTCTGGAGTCCATCAACTCTAAACAGAATATCCAGAATTGCAATGTCTATGAGGTCGTCGGCCGTAGAAGTATTTAGTCGACCGGATACGTTGACACGGCTATTTATCCTTTTCCGCCTGTCGTGCGGGTACCCCAATGTGTTTTCTCTCTTCCAGACGACTGGAACATAGTATGTGGAGAGACAACGCCCAGCTACTTATCGCACAGTACTGAAGAATCCCGACCCCTTTTCTCTCAAGGTTTCTTGGGGTTGGCAGTCCGTTGCGATAGAGGAAAACTCACGAAAGACATGATAAAATAAATCAGAGAATCCTGTCAGTACAGCAGCCACTTTTGACCGGCCCTCCTCGAACGTTGGTGTTCCTCATCCCGTGCCATTATTCTTTGCATGTATCACCTTGTAATTGTGATCAGCCAGAGGACATTTTATGGGTATTTTTTCCTCTCTCTCTGGAATAGCAAAGGCCTGTGTAATACTCACTGTCATTCTAGGGGAGAGCTACGTAGTGATTATAATAGACAACGATTTTGATAATTGTACATTTGCGATTATTTTGGTTTTTGCCTACTTTTGTTTTAGCCAAGTTACCCATTTTGTAGTACCTGTTCTGGGGCTAAAACCACAGCTCGACCCGTGCCTCGCTAGATTGGCGCGTTTCTCTGTACGCTTTTTTTCCCAGGGTCAATGTTAACACACGGGGGCAACAAACTGTGTCCTTATTTTTCATTGTCGATCGGTTTTCGGTAGTGAGTGCGGACCGGATATTATTCTGTTGGACCAGTACCAACAACAGTCAACGAACACTTCAAGAAGGCCATATTGAAAAACTCGAGCCACTTCACTCCTACTGTTTCAAAACCCGTCAACATGCTACGCGACACAATGGAGCACGAATTGCGGTTTGGAAAAGTTTCGTCCTTGACTATCAGTGACATGTGAAATTCGATACCTTCCCGCGCAGTTACGGACGTCATAAATCCAACATTGTATCCACTGTTGAAGTAGCTGCTTGGGTGAGTGTTCCACGATTGTTGTGCTAATTGGACGTTGATGACCACGTTTCACGCCTTATTTATTCTCTTCTCATCGTTCCGTTTCTTTACGTTGGAACTCTGCATACTGATCATGAGCCTTTCTTGCCGCCTGACGCTACCACTCAAGTTACGTGCGTGACAAACCATTTCTCCGTGAATGCTGATCTTGATTTACTATTAACTCTTGATACCGTTTGCTTGTAGAAACTTGTTTCCGCGTATTTTTCTTTCTTACTTTCCCTCTCTTGACCTTTGTTTATATGTACCCTGGTTTAATTTTCGCTCGACCTCTTCGCCATTACGTGACTGTTACATTTGATCATATTTAGTTGGACCGTTAATCTCGGAACTTGCATATTTGGTAGATTCAATATTGAGGATTGCTTTTGTTTGTCAGTATTCCGTTTATCGTATTGTTTTTGAACGTTAGCACCTTATTATTAAAAAACTCGCCAATACAAACGTCTTTCTTTTTGGATCCCAATAAGCTGCTCGACAGGCTCAGAATTTATGGAGGCTCGCTACTTACAGACGTGACTATCGTGGATCCTGCATATCGATAGACGTTGCGAGAAGACCAAACGTTACTCGAACAACCACTAGACGTCCGAGATCAACGTCCACTTTTCACCACATCTCGCCATACTTCCGGACTCATCTCATGAGGTTAGACTGTTTGTACATTTGAAGTATATTGCATGAATTTTACACTTCATTATGCCTTTATTGTATGGCATAGGACGGGGTGTCTGAAGGCGACTTCATTTCTTCTTCCAGCGTAAGTGATTTCCAGTGCTTGCTCTGATTCAGTGGTCTTTCTGACGCAACGGTGAGGCAGCAGCCTCGCTGATGGAGCACTCGGTAACTTCAGGTGGTTTATCTACCTGTATTCAGAGTATTAGCCGTACACTTACTACAATTCCTTCAAATGGTTGTTACTGAAGATTGACCCCCAGTTCATGGAATCTGGTAGCACTGTTCAAGAGGGGAGCACACGTGTGGATATCACGCACCGCCCGGCCCTAACCGTCCATACGGGGGAAAGGAGTCGTCGTTGTAGGCGCTGCATCAAAACGACCACATCCTTCATCAATTCTTGAAGCATCTGCTTTACGGCATGGGGGAAAAAGCAGATTCGTTTTTTGTTGACGCTTCTGCCAGAGTTGTCCCGGATGAAGCGGTGGACGACTGCAACGACGTTGATGATGACGCGGGGATAACAGAATGGATTATTGGGAGAGGACTACCAAAATGAGGTGGGGGCAGCCGAACGATGCCGGTTTGAGGCAACTGCTATATCAGGCATTCAATTAAGTGTAGTGGAACGGTAGGACGTGAGAATACCCTCCGAAGGGTTCTAGCTCGATTTTTGACAGGCCCACATTGATAGCTAAGTTGCGCAAATACCGCTCCATAGAGCTCCCTTGGAACCCGTAAGTAAGTCCATATGACGAGCCAGATGAGAGGACGTTTGCACCCACCTTCTCTGTCGGCT